>JAUCBL010000034.1:0-65000 GCA_033807585.1 Hydrophis major
ATTCTAATTCTAATTCTAATACTAATTCTAATTCTAATTCTAATTCTAATTCTAATTCTAATTCTAATTCTAATTCTAATTCTAATTCTAATTCTAATTCTACTCTATTCTAATTCTATTCTATTCTATTCTATTCTATTCTATTCTATTCTATTCTATTCTATTCTATTCTACTCTATTCTACTCTATTCTCCTCTATTCTAATTCTGTTCTACTCTAATCTACTCTGCTCTACTCTGTTCTAATTCGATTCTACTCTACTCTACTTTATTCTAATTCTACTCTACTCTACTCTACTCTACTCTACTCTATTCTATTCTATTCTATTCTATTCTATTCTATTCTATTCTATTTCATTCTATTCTATTCTATTCTATTCTATTCTATTCTATTCTATTCTATTCTATTCTATTCTATTCTACTCTATTCTATTCTATTCTATTCTATTCTATTCTATTCTATTCTATTCTATTCTATTCTATTCTATTCTATTCTATTCTTCTCTATTCTATTCTATTCTACTCTACTCTACTCTACTCTATTCTAATTCTATTCTATTCTATTTTACTCTATTCTATATTCTATTCTGCTCTACTGGATTCTAACTTCTATTCTATTCGGTTCTATTTTATTCAATTCAATTCTATTCTATTCTACTCTATTCTAATTCTATTCTAAACTACGCTACTCTATTCTAATTCTATTCCATTCCATTCTATTCTATTCTATTCTATTCTACTCTACTCTACTCCTATTCTATTCTATTCTATTCTATTCTACTCTACTCTACTCTACTCTATTCTAATTCTATTCCATTCCATTCCATTCTATTCTATTCTATTCTATTCTACTCTACTCTACTCCTATTCTATTCTATTCTACTCTATTCTAATACTATTTCCATTCCATTCATTCTATTCTATTCTATTCTTCTCTATTCTGTATTGTATTCTAATCTACTCTAGTCTAGTGTACTCTATTGTAATTCTACTCTACTTTACTCTGCTCTACTCTACTCTACTCTTCTCTACTGTATTCTAATTCTATTCCACTCTCCTCTATTCTAATTCTATTCTACTCTTAGCTACTCTATTCTGTATTCTATTCTAATTCTAATACTAATTCTAATTCTAATTCTAATTCTAATTCTAATTCTAATTCTAATTCTAATTCTAATTCTAATTCTAATTCTAATTCTAATTCTAATTCTAATTCTAATTCTAATTCTAATTCTAATTCTAATTCTAATTCTAATTCTAATTCTAATTCTAATTCTAATTCTAATTCTAATTCTAATTCTAATTCTAGTTCTAGTTCTAGTTCTAGTTCTAGTTCTAGTTCTGTTTCTGTTTCTGTTTCTGTTTCTGTTTCTGTTTCTGATTCTGATTCTGATTCTGATTCTGATTCTGATTCTGATTCTGATTCTGATTCTGATTCTGATTCTGATTCTGATTCTGATTCTGATTCTGATTCTACTCTATTCTGTATTCTATTCTGCTCTACTCTATTCTAATTTCTATTCTATTCTATTCTATTCTATTCTATTCTATTCTATTCTATTCTATTCTATTCTATTCTATTCTATTCTATTCTATTCTATTCTACTCTATTCTACTCTATTCTACTCTATTCTAATTCTGTTCTACTCTAATCTACTCTGCTCTACTCTGTTCTAATTCGATTCTACTCTACTCTACTTTATTCTAATTCTACTCTACTCTACTCTACTCTACTCTACTCTATTCTATTCTATTCTATTCTATTCTATTCTATTATATTCTATTTCATTCTATTCTATTCTATTCTATTCTATTCTATTCTATTCTATTCTATTCTATTCTATTCTACTCTATTCTAATTCTATTCTATTCTATTCTATTCTATTCTATTCTATTCTATTCTATTCTACTCTATTCTACTCTATTCTCCTCTATTCTAATTCTGTTCTACTCTAATCTACTCTGCTCTACTCTGTTCTAATTCGATTCTACTCTACTCTACTTTATTCTAATTCTACTCTACTCTACTCTATTCTATTCTATTCTATTCTATTCTATTCTATTCTATTCTATTCTATTCTATTCTATTCTATTTCATTCTATTCTATTCTATTCTATTCTATTCTATTCTATTCTATTCTATTCTATTCTACTCTATTCTAATTCTATTCTATTCTATTTTTTTCTATTCTATTCTATTCTATTCTATTCTATTCTATTCTATTCTATTCTTCTCTATTCTATTCTATTCTACTCTACTCTACTCTACTCTATTCTAATTCTATTCTATTCTATTTTACTCTATTCTATATTCTATTCTGCTCTACTGGATTCTAACTTCTATTCTATTCGGTTCTATTTTATTCAATTCAATTCAATTCTATTCTACTCTATCCTAATTCTATTCTAAACTACGCTACTCTATTCTAATTCTATTCCATTCCATTCTATTCTATTCTATTCTATTCTATTCTACTCTACTCTACTCCTATTCTATTCTATTCTATTCTATTCTATTCTATTCTATTCTACTCTATTCTAATACTATTCCATTCCATTCCATTCCATTCTATTCTATTCTTCTCTATTCTGTATTGTATTCTAATCTACTCTAGTCTAGTGTACTCTATTGTAATTCTACTCTACTTTACTCTGCTCTACTCTACTCTACTCTTCTCTACTGTATTCTAATTCTATTCCACTCTCCTCTATTCTAATTCTATTCCACTCTTAGCTACTCTATTCTGTATTCTATTCTAATTCTAATTCTAATTCTAATTCTAATTCTAATTCTAATTCTAATTCTAATTCTAATTCTAATTCTAATTCTAATTCTAATTCTAATTCTAATTCTAATTCTAATTCTAATTCTAATTCTAATTCTAATTCTAATTCTAATTCTAATTCTAATTCTAATTCTAATTCTAATTCTAATTCTAATTCTAATTCTAATTCTAATTCTAATTCTACTCTATTCTAATTCTATTCTATTCTATTCTATTCTATTCTATTCTATTCTATTCTATTCTACTCTATTCTACTCTATTCTACTCTATTCTAATTCTGTTCTACTCTAATCTACTCTGCTCTACTCTGTTCTAATTCGATTCTACTCTACTCTACTTTATTCTAATTCTACTCTACTCTACTCTACTCTACTCTACTCTATTCTATTCTATTCTATTCTATTCTATTCTATTCTATTCTATTTCATTCTATTCTATTCTATTCTATTCTATTCTATTCTATTCTATTCTATTCTATTCTATTCTACTCTATTCTAATTCTATTCTATTCTATTCTATTCTATTCTATTCTATTCTATTCTATTCTATTCTATTCTATTCTATTCTATTCTATTCTATTCTTCTCTATTCTATTCTATTCTACTCTACTCTACTCTACTCTACTCTACTCTATTCTAATTCTATTCTATTCTATTTTACTCTATTCTATATTCTATTCTGCTCTACTGGATTCTAACTTCTATTCTATTCGGTTCTATTTTATTCAATTCAATTCAATTCTATTCTACTCTATCCTAATTCTATTCTAAACTACGCTACTCTATTCTAATTCTATTCCATTCCATTCTATTCTATTCTATTCTATTCTACTCTACTCTACTCCTATTCTATTCTATTCTATTCTATTCTATTCTATTCTATTCTTTTCTATTCTACTCTATTCTAATACTATTCCATTCCATTCCATTCTATTCTATTCTATTCTTCTCTATTCTGTATTGTATTCTAATCTACTCTAGTCTAGTGTACTCTATTGTAATTCTACTCTACTTTACTCTGCTCTACTCTACTCTACTCTTCTCTACTGTATTCTAATTCTATTCCACTCTCCTCTATTCTAATTCTATTCCACTCTTAGCTACTCTATTCTGTATTCTATTCTAATTCTAATTCTAATTCTAATTCTGATTCTGATTCTGATTCTGATTCTGATTCTGATTCTGATTCTGATTCTGATTCTGATTCTGATTCTGATTCTGATTCTGATTCTGATTCTGATTCTGATTCTGATTCTGATTCTGATTCTGATTCTACTCTATTCTGTATTCTATTCTGCTCTACTCTATTCTAATTCTATTCTATTCTATTCTATTCTATTCTATTCTATTCTATTCTATTCTATTCTATTCTATTCTATTCTATTCTATTCTATTCTACTCTATTCTACTCTATTCTACTCTCCTCTCCTCTATTCTAATTCTATTCTACTCTAATCTACTCTGCTCTACTCTGTTCTAATTCGATTCTACTCTACTCTACTCTATTCTAATTCTATTCTATTCTATTTTACTCTATTCTATATTCTATTCTCCTCTACTGGATTCTAACTTATATTCTATTCGGTTCTATTTTATTCAATTCAATTCTATTCTATTCTACTCTATCCTAATTCTATTCTAAACTACGCTACTCTATTCTAATTCTATTCCATTCCATTCTATTCTATTCTATTCTACTCTACTCTACTCTACTCTACTACTCTACTCCTATTCTATTCTATTCTATTCTATTCTATTCTATTCTATTCTATTCTATTCTATTCTATTCTATTCTATTCTACTCTATTCTAATTCTATTCTATTCTATTCTATTCTATTCTATTCTATTCTATTCTATTCTATTCTATTCTATTCTATTCTATTCTATTCTTCTCTATTCTATTCTATTCTACTCTACTCTACTCTACTCTACTCTATTCTAATTCTATTCTATTCTATTTTACTCTATTCTATATTCTATTCTGCTCTACTGGATTCTCACTTCTATTCTCTTCGGTTCTATTTTATTCAATTCAATTCAATTCTATTCTACTCTATCCTAATTCTATTCTAAACTACGCTACTCTATTCTAATTCTATTCCATTCCATTCTATTCTCTTCTATTCTATTCTACTCTACTCTACTCCTATTCTATTCTATTCTATTCTATTCTATTCTATTCTATTCTATTCTATTCTATTCTACTCTATTCTAATTCTATTCCACTCTACTCTATTCTAATTCGATTCTACTCTTATCTACTCTATTCTGTATTCTATTCTAATTCTAATTCCAATTCCAATTCCAATTCCAATTCCAATTCCAATTCCAATTCCAATTCCAATTCCAATTCCAATTCCAATTCCAATTCCAATTCCAATTCATATTCCAATTCCAATTCCAATTCTTATTCTGTTTCTGTTTCTGTTTCTGTTTCTGATTCTGATTTTGATTCTGATTCTACTCTATTCTGTATTCTATTCTATTCTGCTCTACTCTATTCTAATTTCTATTCTATTCTATTCTATTCTATTCTATTCTATTCTATTCTATTCTATTCTATTCTATTCTATTCTATTCTATTCTATTCTATTCTATTCTATTTCTATTCCATTCCATTCCATTCTATTCTATTCTATTCTTCTCTATTCTCTATTGTATTCTAATCTACTCTAGTCTAGTGTACTCTATTGTAATTCTACTCTATTTTACTCTGCTCTACTCTACTGTACTCTTCTCTACTGTATTCTAATTCTATTCCACTCTCCTCTATTCTAATTGTATTCTACTCTTAGCTACTCTATTCTACATTCTATTCTAATTCTAATTCTAATACTAAGTCTAATTCTAATTCTAATTCTAATTCTAATTCTAATTCTAATTCTAATTCTAATTCTAATTCTGTCTCTGTCTCTGTCTCTGTCTCTGTCTCTGTCTCTGTCTCTGTCTCTGTCTCTGTCGCTGTTTCTGTTTCTCTTTCTGATTCTGATTCTGATTCTGATTCTACTCTATTCTGTATTCTATTCTGCTCTACTCTATTCTAATTTCTATTCTATTCTATTCTATTCTATTCTATTCTATTCTATTCTATTCTATTCTATTCTATTCTATTCTATTCTATTCTATTCTATTCTACTCTATTCTAATTCTATTCTATTCTATTCTACTCTATTCTAATTATATTCTATTCTATTCTATTCTATTCTATTCTATTCTATTCTATTCTATTCTATTCTATTCTATTCTATTCTATTCTATTCTATTCTTCTCTATTCTATTCTATTCTACTCTACTCTACTCTACTCTATTCTAATTCTATTCTATTCTATTCTATTCTATTCTATTCTATTCTATTCTATTCTATTTCTATTCTATTCTATTCTACTCTATTCTAATTCTATTCTATTTCATTCTATTCTATTCTATTCTATTCTATTCTATTCTATTCTATTCTATTCTATTCTATTCTACTCTATTCTAATTCTATTCCATTCCATTCTACTCTATTCTTCTCTATTCTGTATTCTATTCTACTCTACTCTTTTCTAGTCTACTCTATTGTAATTCTACTCTACTCTACTCTACTCTATTCTAATTCTCATTCTATTCTACTCTACTTTACGCTATTCTAATTCTATTCTATTCTACTCTACTCTGCTCTACTCTACTCTACTCTTCTCTTCTTCATTCTAATTCTATTCCACTCTACTCTATTCTAATTCGATTCTACTCTTAGCTACTCTATTCTGTATTCTATTCTACTCTATTCTAATTCTAATTCTAATTCTAATTCTAATTCTAATTCTAATTCTAATTCTAATTCTAATTCTAATTCTAATTCTAATTCTAATTCTAATTCTAATTCTAATTCTAATTCTAATTCTAATTCTAATTCTAATTCTAATTCTAATTCTAATTCTAATTCTAATTCTAATTCTAATTCTAATTCTAATTCTAATTCTAATTCTAATTCTAATTCTAATTCTAATTCTAATTCTAATTCTAATTCTAATTCTAATTCTAATTCTAATTCTACTCTATTCTAATTCTATTCTATTCTATTCTATTCTATTCTACTCTATTCTACTCTATTGTCCTCTATTCTAATTCTGTTCTACTCTAATCTACTCTGCTCTACTCTGTTCTAATTCGATTCTACTCTACTCTACTTTATTCTAATTCTACTCTACTCTACTCTACTCTACTCTACTCTACTCTACTCTATTCTATTCTATTCTATTCTATTCTATTCTATTCTATTCTATTCTATTCTATTCTATTTCATTCTATTCTATTCTATTCTATTCTATTCTATTCTATTCTACTCTATTCTAATTCTATTCTATTCTATTCTATTCTATTCTATTCTATTCTTCTCTATTCTATTCTATTCTACTCTACTCTACTCTACTCTATTCTAATTCTATTCTATTCTATTTTACTCTATTCTATATTCTATTCTGCTCTACTGGATTCTAACTTCTATTCTATTCGGTTCTATTTTATTCAATTCAATTCAATTCTATTCTACTCTATTCTAATTCTATTCTAAACTACGCTACTCTATTCTAATTCTATTCCATTCCATTCTATTCTATTCTATTCTATTCTACTCTACTCTACTCCTATTCTATTCTATTCTATTCTATTCTACTCTACTCTACTCTACTCTATTCTAATTCTATTCCATTCCATTCCATTCTATTCTATTCTATTCTATTCTACTCTACTCTACTCCTATTCTATTCTATTCTACTCTATTCTAATACTATTCCATTCCATTCCATTCTATTCTATTCTATTCTTCTCTATTCTGTATTGTATTCTAATCTACTCTAGTCTAGTGTACTCTATTGTAATTCTACTCTACTTTACTCTGCTCTACTCTACTCTACTCTTCTCTACTGTATTCTAATTCTATTCCACTCTCCTCTATTCTAATTCTATTCTACTCTTAGCTACTCTATTCTGTATTCTATTCTAATTCTAATACTAATTCTAATTCTAATTCTAATTCTAATTCTAATTCTAATTCTAATTCTAATTCTAATTCTAATTCTAATTCTAATTCTAATTCTAATTCTAATTCTAATTCTAATTCTAATTCTAATTCTAATTCTAATTCTAATTCTAATTCTAATTCTAATTCTAATTCTAATTCTAATTCTAATTCTAATTCTACTCTATTCTAATTCTATTCTATTCTATTCTATTCTATTCTATTCTATTCTATTCTATTCTATTCTATTCTATTCTATTCTATTCTATTCTATTCTATTCTATTCTACTCTATTCTACTCTATTCTAATTCTGTTCTACTCTAATCTACTCTGCTCTACTCTGTTCTAATTCGATTCTACTCTACTCTACTTTATTCTAATTCTACTCTACTCTACTCTACTCTACTCTACTCTACTCTACTCTATTCTATTCTATTCTATTCTATTCTATTCTATTCTATTATATTATATTCTATTTCATTCTATTCTATTCTATTCTATTCTATTCTATTCTATTCTATCCTATTCTATTCTACTCTATTCTAATTCTATTCTATTCTATTCTATTCTATTCTATTCTATTCTATTCTATTCTATTCTATTCTATTCTATTCTATTATATTCTATTCTATTCTTCTCTATTCTATTCTATTCTACTCTACTCTACTCTACTCTACTCTATTCTAATTCTATTCTATTCTATTTTACTCTATTCTATATTCTATTCTGCTCTACTGGATTCTAACTTCTATTCTATTCGGTTCTATTTTATTCAATTCAATTCAATTCTATTCTACTCTATCCTAATTCTATTCTAAACTACGCTACTCTATTCTAATTCTATTCCATTCCATTCTATTCTATTCTATTCTACTCTACTCTACTTCTATTCTATTCTATTCTATTCTATTCTATTCTATTCTATTCTATTCTATTCTATTCTATTCTATTCTATTCTACTCTATTCTAATACTATTCCATTCCATTCCATTCTATTCTATTCTATTCTTCTCTATTCTGTATTGTATTCTAATCTACTCTAGTCTAGTGTACTCTATTGTAATTCTTCTCTACTTTACTCTGCTCTACTCTACTCTACTCTTCTCTACTGTATTCTAATTCTATTCCACTCTCCTCTATTCTAATTCTATTCCACTCTTAGCTACTCTATTCTGTATTCTATTCTAATTCTAATTCTAATTCTAATTCTAATTCTAATTCTAATTCTAATTCTGATTCTGATTCTGATTCTGATTCTGATTCTGATTCTGATTCTGATTCTGATTCTGATTCTGATTCTGATTCTGATTCTGATTCTGATGCTGATTCTGATGCTGATTCTGATTCTACTCTATTCTGTATTCTATTCTGCTCTACTCTATTCTAATTCTATTCTATTCTATTCTATTCTATTCTATTCTATTCTATTCTATTCTATTCTATTCTATTCTATTCTACTCTATTCTACTCTCCTCTCCTCTATTCTAATTCTATTCTACTCTAATCTACTCTGCTCTACTCTGTTCTAATTCGATTCTACTCTACTCTACTCTATTCTAATTCTATTCTATTCTATTTTACTCTATTCTATATTCTATTCTCCTCTACTGGATTCTAACTTATATTCTATTCGGTTCTATTTTATTCAATTCAATTCAATTCTATTCTACTCTATCCTAATTCTATTCTAAACTACGCTACTCTATTCTAATTCTATTCCATTCCATTCTATTCTATTCTATTCTACTCTACTCTACTCTACTCCTATTCTATTCTATTCTATTCTATTCTATTCTATTCTATTCTATTCTATTCTATTCTATTCTATTCTATTCTATTCTATTCTATTCTATTCTGTTCTATTCTACTCTATTCTAATACTATTCCATTCCATTCCATTCTATTCTACTCCACTCTATTCTAATTCTATTCTATATCATTCTATTCTATTCTATTCTATTCTATTCTATTCTATTCTATTCTATTCTATTCTATTCTATTCTATTCTATTCTACTCTATTCTAATTCTATTCCATTCCATTCTATTCTATTCTTCTCTATTCTGTATTCTATTCTACTCTACTCTTGTCTAGTCTACTCTATTGTAATTCTACTCTACTCTACTCTATTCTAATTCTCATTCTATTCTACTCTACTTTACGCTATTCTAATTCTATTCTATTCTACTCTACTCTGCTCTACTCTACTCTACTCTACTCTTCTCTTCTTCATTCTAATTCTATTCCACTCTACTCTATTCTAATTCGATTCTACTCTTATCTACTCTATTCTGTATTCTATTCCAATTCCAATTCCAATTCCAATTCCAATTCTGTTTCTGTTTCTGTTTCTGTTTCTGTTTCTGTTTCTGTTTCTGTTTCTGTTTCTGTTTCTGTTTCTGTTTCTGTTTCTGTTTCTGTTTCTGTTTCTGTTTCTGTTTCTGTTTCTGTTTCTGTTTCTGTTTCTGTTTCTGTTTCTGTTTCTGTTTCTGTTTCTGTTTCTGATTCTGATTCTGATTCTACTCTATTCTGTATTCTATTCTGCTCTGCTCTACTCTATTCTAATTTCTATTCTATTCTATTCTATTCTATTCTATTCTATTCTATTCTATTCTATTCTATTCTATTCTATTCTATTCTATTCTGTTCTATTCTATTCTATTCTACTCTATTCTAATTCTATTCCATTCCATTCTATTCTATTCTATTCTATTCTTCTCTATTCTGTTTTGTATTCTAATCTACTCTAGTCTAGTGTACTCTATTGTAATTCTACTCTACTCTACTCTTCTCTACTGTATTCTAATTCTATTCCACTCTGCTCTATTCTAATTCTATTCTACTCTTAGCTACTGTATTCTGTATTCTATTCTAATTCTAATTCTAATTCTAATTCTAATTCTAATTCTAATTCTAATTCTAATTCTAATTCTAATTCTAATTCTAATTCTAATTCTAATTCTAATTCTAATTCTAATTCTAATTCTAATTCTAATTCTAATTCTAATTCTAATTCTAATTCTAATTCTAATTCTAATTCTAATTCTAATTCTAATTCTAATTCTAATTCTAATTCTAATTCTAATTCTAATTCTAATTCTAATTCTAATTCTAATTCTAATTCTAATTCTAATTCTAATTCTTCTACTCTATTCTGTATTCTATTCTATTCTGCTCTACTCTATTCTAATTTCTATTCTATTCTATTCTATTCTATTCTATTCTATTCTATTCTACTCTACTCTATTCTAATTCTATTCTATTCTATTTTACTCTATTCTATATTCTATTCTCCTCTACTGGATTCTAACTTATATTCTATTCGGTTCTATTTTATTCAATTCAATTCTATTCTATTCTACTCTATCCTAATTCTATTCTAAACTACGCTACTCTATTCTCATTCTATTCCATTCCATTCTATTCTATTCTATTCTACTCTACTCTACTCTACTCCTATTCTATTCTATTCTATTCTATTCTATTCTATTCTATTCTATTCTATTCTATTCTATTCTATTCTATTCTGTTCTATTCTACTCTATTCTAATACTATTCCATTCCATTCCATTCTATTCTATTCTATTCTTCTCTATTCTGATTTGTATTCTAATCTACTCTAGTCTAGTGTACTCTATTGTAATTCTACTCTACTCTACTCTGCTCTACTTTACTCTACTCTTCTCTACTGTATTCTAATTCTATTCCACTCTCCTCTATTCTAATTCTATTCTACTCTTAGCTACTCTATTCTGTATTCTATTCTAATTCTAATTCTAATTCTAATTCTAATTCTAATTCTAATTCTAATTCTAATTCTAATTCTAATTCTAATTCTAATTCTAATTCTAATTCTAATTCTAATTCTAATTCTAATTCTAATTCTAATTCTAATTCTAATTCTAATTCTAATTCTAATTCTAATTCTAATTCTAATTCTAATTCTAATTCTAATTCTAATTCTAATTCTAATTCTAATTCTAATTCTAATTCTAATTCTAATTCTAGTGTACTCTATTGTAATTCTACTATACTCTACTCTGCTCTACTCTACTCTACTCTTCTCTACTGTATTCTAATTCTATTCCACTCTACTCTATTCTAATTCTATTCTACTCTTAGCTACTCTATTCTGTATTCTATTCTAATTCTAATTCTAATTCTGATTCTGATTCTGATTCTGATTCTGATTCTGATTCTGATTCTGATTCTGATTCTGATTCTGATTCTGATTCTGATTCTGATTCTGATTCTGATTCTGATTCTGATTCTGATTCTGATTCTGATTCTGATTCTACTCTATTCTGTATTTTATTCTGCTCTATTCTATTCTATTCTATTCTATTCTATTCTATTCTATTCTATTCTATTCTATTCTATTCTATTCTATTCTATTCTATTCTATTCTATTCTATTCTATTCTATTCTATTCTATTCTATTCTAATTCTCTTCCATTCCATTCCATTCCATTCTTCTCTATTCTGTATTCTATTCTAATCTACTCTACTCTAGGCTACTCTATTGTAATTCTACTCGACTCTACTCTACTCTAATTCTGATTCTACTCTACTCTACTTTACGCTATTCTAATTCTATTCTATTCTACTCTACTCTGCTCTACTCTACTCTACTCTTCTCTTCTGTATTCTAATTCTATTCCACTCTACTCTATTCTAATTCGATTCTACTCTTATCTACTCTATTCTGTATTCTATTCTAATTCTAATTCTAATTCTAATTCTAATTCTAATTCTAATTCTAATTCTAATTCTAATTCTAATTCTAATTCTAATTCTAATTCTAATTCTAATTCTAATTCTAATTCTAATTCTAATTCTAATTCTAATTCTAATTCTAATTCTAATTCTAATTCTAATTCTAATTCTAATTCTAATTCTAATTCTAATTCTAATTCTAATTCTAATTCTAATTCTAATTCTAATTCTAATTCTAATTCTAATTCTAATTCTAATTCTAATTCTAATTCGAAATCTAATTCTAATTCTGTCTCTGTCTCTGTCTCTGTCTCTGTCTCTGTCTCTGTCTCTGTTTCTGTTTCTGTTTCTGATTCTGATTCTGATTCTACTCTATTCTGTATTCTATTCTGCTCTACTCTATTCTAATTAATATTCTATTCTATTCTATTCTATTCTATTCTATTCTATTCTATTCTATTCTATTCTATTCTATTCTATTCTACTCTATTCTAATTCTATTCTATTCTATTCTATTCTCCTCTATTCTAATTCTATTCTACTCTAATCTATTCTGCTCTACTCTGCTCTACTCTGTTCTAATTCGATTCTACTCTACTCTGCTTTATTCTAATTCTACTCTACTCTACTCTACTCTATTCTAATTCTAAATCTACTCTACTCTACTTTACGCTATTCTAATTCTATTCGATTCTACTCTACTCTGCTTTATTCTAATTCTACTCTACTCTACTCTACTCTATTCTAATTCTAAATCTACTCTACTCTACTTTACGCTATTCTAATTCTATTCTATTCTACTCTATTCTAATTCGATTCTACTCTCATCTACTCTATTCTGTATTCTATTCTAATTCCAATTCCAATTCCAATTCCAATTCCAATTCCAATTCCAATTCCAATTCCAATTCCAATTCCAATTCCAATTCCAATTCCAATTCCAATTCCAATTCTAATTCTAATTCTAATTCTAATTCTAATTCTAATTCTATTCTATTCTATTCTAATCTATTCTAATCTATTCTAATTCTATTCCATTCCATTCTACTCTATTCTTCTCTATTCTGTATTCTATTCTACTCTACTCTTTTCTAGTCTACTCTATTGTAATTCTACTCTACTCTACTCTACTCTATTCTAATTCTCATTCTATTCTACTCTACTTTACGCTATTCTAATTCTATTCTATTCTACTCTACTCTGCTCTACTCTAATCTACTCTACTCTTCTTTTCTTCATTCTAATTCTATTCCACTCTACTCTATTCTAATTCGATTCTACTCTTAGCTACTCTATTCTGTATTCTATTCTACTCTATTCTAATTCTAATTCTAATTCTAATTCTAATTCTAATTCTAATTCTAATTCTAATTCTAATTCTAATTCTAATTCTAATTCTAATTCTAATTCTAATTCTAATTCTAATTCTAATTCTAATTCTAATTCTAATTCTAATTCTAATTCTAATTCTAATTCTAATTCTAATTCTAATTCTAATTCTAATTCTAATTCTAATTCTAATTCTAATTCTAATTCTAATTCTAATTCTAATTCTAATTCTAATTCTAATTCTAATTCTAATTCTAATTCTAATTCTAATTCTAATTCTAATTCTAATTCTAATTCTAGTGTACTCTATTGTAATTCTACAATACTCTACTCTGCTCTACTCTACTCTACTCTTCTCTACTGTATTCTAATTCTATTTCACTCTACTCTATTCTAATTCTATTCTACTCTTAGCTACTCTATTCTGTATTCTATTCTGATTCTGATTCTGATTCTGATTCTGATTCTGATTCTGATTCTGATTCTGATTCTGATTCTGATTCTGATTCTGATTCTGATTCTGATTCTGATTCTGATTCTGATTCTGATTCTGATTCTGATTCTACTCTATTCTGTATTCTATTCTGCTCTACTCTATTCTAATTTCTATTCTATTCTATTCTATTCTATTCTATTCTATTCTATTCTATTCTATTCTATTCTATTCTATTCTATTCTATTCTATTCCATTCCATTCCATTCCATTCCATTCCATTCTATTCTTCTCTATTCTGTATTCTATTCTAATCTACTCTACTCTAGGCTACTCTATTGTAATTCTACTCGACTCTACTCTACTCTAATTCTGATTCTACTCTACTCTACTTTACGCTATTCTAATTCTTTTCTATTCTACTCTACTCTGCTCTACTCTACTCTACTCTTCTCTTTTGTATTCTAATTCTATTCCACTCTACTCTATTCTAATTCGATTCTACTCTTATCTACTCTATTCTGTATTCTATTCTAATTCTAATTCTAATTCTAATTCTAATTCTAATTCTAATTCTAATTCTAATTCTAATTCTAATTCTAATTCTAATTCTAATTCTAATTCTAATTCTAATTCTAATTCTAATTCTAATTCTAATTCTAATTCTAATTCTAATTCTAATTCTAATTCTAATTCTAATTCTAATTCTAATTCTAATTCTAATTCTAATTCTAATTCTAATTCTAATTCTAAATCTAATTCTAATTCTAATTCTGTCTCTGTCTCTGTCTCTGTCTCTGTCTCTGTCTCTGTTTCTGTTTCTGTTTCTGTTTCTGTTTCTGTTTCTCTTTCTCTTTCTGATTCTGATTCTGATTCTGATTCTGATTCTACTCTATTCTGTATTCTATTCTGCTCTACTCTATTCTAATTTCTATTCTATTCTATTCTATTCTATTCTATTCTATTCTATTCTATTCTATTCTATTCTATTCTATTCTATTCTATTCTACTCTATTCTAATTCTATTCTAATCTATTCTATTCTCCTCTATTCTAATTCTATTCTACTCTAATCTATTCTGCTCTACTCTGCTCTACTCTGTTCTAATTCGATTCTACTCTACTCTGCTTTATTCTAATTCTACTCTACTCTACTCTACTCTATTCTAATTCTAATTCTACTCTACTCTACTTTACGCTATTCTAATTCTATTCTATTCTACTCTACTCTGCTCTACTCTACTCTACTCTTCTCTTCTGTATTCTAATTCTATTCCACTCTACTCTATTCTAATTCGATTCTACTCTTATCTACTCTATTCTGTATTCTATTCTAATTCCAATTCCAATTCCAATTCCAATTCCAATTCCAATTCCAATTCCAATTCCAATTCCAATTCCAATTCCAATTCCAATTCCAATTCCAATTCCAATTCCAATTCCAATTCTAATTCCAATTCTAATTCTAATTCTAATTCTAATTCTAATTCTATTCTATTTCATTCTATTCTATTCTATTCTATTCTATTCTATTCTATTCTATTCTATTCTATTCTATTCTATTCTATTCTATTCTATTCTACTCTATTCTAATTCCATTCCATTCCATTCTACTCTATTCTTCTCTATTCTGTATTCTATTCTACTCTACTCTTTTCTAGTCTACTCTATTGTAATTCTACTCTACTCTACTCTACTCTATTCTAATTCTCATTCTATTCTACTCTACTTTACGCTATTCTAATTCTATTCTATTCTACTCTACTCTGCTCTACTCTACTCTACTCTTCTCTTCTTCATTCTAATTCTATTCCACTCTACTCTATTCTAATTCGATTCTACTCTTAGCTACTCTATTCTGTATTCTATTCTACTCTATTCTAATTCTAATTCTAATTCTAATTCTAATTCTAATTCTAATTCTAATTCTAATTCTAATTCTAATTCTAATTCTAATTCTAATTCTAATTCTAATTCTAATTCTAATTCTAATTCTAATTCTAATTCTAATTCTAATTCTAATTCTAATTCTAATTCTACTCTATTCTAATTCTATTCTATTCTATTCTATTCTATTCTATTCTATTCTACTCTATTCTACTCTATTCTCCTCTATTCTAATTCTGTTCTACTCTAATCTACTCTGCTCTACTCTGTTCTAATTCGATTCTACTCTACTCTACTTTATTCTAATTCTACTCTACTCTACTCTACTCTACTCTACTCTACTCTACTCTACTCTACTCTATTCTATTCTATTCTATTCTATTCTATTCTATTCTATTCTATTTCATTCTATTCTATTCTATTCTATTCTATTCTATTCTATTCTATTCTATTCTACTCTATTCTAATTCTATTCTATTCTATTCTATTCTATTCTATTCTATTCTATTCTATTCTATTCTATTCTATTCTATTCTATTCTATTCTATTCTTCTCTATTCTATTCTATTCTATTCTACTCTACTCTATTCTAATTCTATTCTATTCTATTTTACTCTATTCTATATTCTATTCTGCTCTACTGGATTCTAACTTCTATTCTATTCGGTTCTATTTTATTCAATTCAATTCAATTCTATTCTACTCTATTCTAATTCTATTCTAAACTACGCTACTCTATTCTAATTCTATTCCATTCCATTCTATTCTATTCTATTCTATTCTACTCTACTCTACTCCTATTCTATTCTATTCTATTCTATTCTATTCTACTCTACTCTACTCTACTCTATTCTAATTCTATTCCATTCCATTCCATTCTATTCTATTCTATTCTATTCTACTCTACTCTACTCCTATTCTATTCTATTCTACTCTATTCTAATACTATTCCATTCCATTCCATTCTATTCTATTCTATTCTTCTCTATTCTGTATTGTATTCTAATCTACTCTAGTCTAGTGTACTCTATTGTAATTCTACTCTACTTTACTCTGCTCTACTCTACTCTTCTCTACTGTATTCTAATTCTATTCCACTCTCCTCTATTCTAATTCTATTCTACTCTTAGCTACTCTATTCTGTATTCTATTCTAATTCTAATACTAATTCTAATTCTAATTCTAATTCTAATTCTAATTCTAATTCTAATTCTAATTCTAATTCTAATTCTAATTCTAATTCTAATTCTAATTCTAATTCTAATTCTAATTCTAATTCTAATTCTAATTCTAATTCTAATTCTAATTCTAATTCTAATTCTAATTCTACTCTATTCTAATTCTATTCTATTCTATTCTATTCTATTCTATTCTATTCTATTCTATTCTATTCTATTCTATTCTATTCTATTCTACTCTATTCTACTCTATTCTAATTCTGTTCTACTCTAATCTACTCTGCTCTACTCTGTTCTAATTCGATTCTACTCTACTCTACTTTATTCTAATTCTACTCTACTCTACTCTACTCTACTCTACTCTACTCTACTCTATTCTATTCTATTCTATTCTATTCTATTCTATTCTATTCTATTCTATTCTATTCTATTATATTCTATTTCATTCTATTCTATTCTATTCTATTCTATTCTATTCTATTCTATTCTATTCTACTCTATTCTAATTCTATTCTATTCTATTCTATTCTATTCTATTCTATTCTATTCTATTCTATTCTATTCTATTCTATTCTATTCTATTCTATTCTTCTCTATTCTATTCTATTCTACTCTACTCTACTCTACTCTACTCTATTCTAATTCTATTCTATTCTATTTTACTCTATTCTATATTCTATTCTGCTCTACTGGATTCTAACTTCTATTCTATTCGGTTCTATTTTATTCAATTCAATTCAATTCTATTCTACTCTATCCTAATTCTATTCTAAACTACGCTACTCTATTCTAATTCTATTCCATTCCATTCTATTCTATTCTATTCTATTCTATTCTATTCTACTCTACTCTACTTCTATTCTATTCTATTCTATTCTATTCTATTCTATTCTATTCTACTCTATTCTAATACTATTCCATTCCATTCCATTCTATTCTATTCTATTCTTCTCTATTCTGTATTGTATTCTAATCTACTCTAGTCTAGTGTACTCTATTGTAATTCTACTCTACTTTACTCTGCTCTACTCTACTCTACTCTTCTCTACTGTATTCTAATTCTATTCCACTCTCCTCTATTCTAATTCTATTCCACTCTTAGCTACTCTATTCTGTATTCTATTCTAATTCTAATTCTAATTCTAATTCTAATTCTAATTCTAATTCTGATTCTGATTCTGATTCTGATTCTGATTCTGATTCTGATTCTGATTCTGATTCTGATTCTGATTCTGATTCTGATTCTGATTCTGATTCTGATTCTGATTCTGATTCTGATTCTGATGCTGATTCTGATGCTGATTCTGATTCTACTCTATTCTGTATTCTATTCTGCTCTACTCTATTCTAATTCTATTCTATTCTATTCTATTCTATTCTATTCTATTCTATTCTATTCTATTCTATTCTATTCTATTCTATTCTATTCTATTCTATTCTACTCTATTCTACTCTCCTCTCCTCTATTCTAATTCTATTCTACTCTAATCTACTCTGCTCTACTCTGTTCTAATTCGATTCTACTCTACTCTACTCTATTCTAATTCTATTCTATTCTATTTTACTCTATTCTATATTCTATTCTCCTCTACTGGATTCTAACTTATATTCTATTCGGTTCTATTTTATTCAATTCAATTCTATTCTATTCTACTCTATCCTAATTCTATTCTAAACTACGCTACTCTATTCTAATTCTATTCCATTCCATTCTATTCTATTCTATTCTACTCTACTCTACTCTACTCCTATTCTATTCTATTCTATTCTATTCTATTCTATTCTATTCTATTCTATTCTATTCTATTCTATTCTATTCTATTCTATTCTATTCTATTCTGTTCTATTCTACTCTATTCTAATACTATTCCATTCCATTCCATTCTATTCTACTCCACTCTATTCTAATTCTATTCTATATCATTCTATTCTATTCTATTCTATTCTATTCTATTCTATTCTATTCTATTCTATTCTATTCTATTCTATTCTACTCTATTCTAATTCTATTCCATTCCATTCTATTCTATTCTTCTCTATTCTGTATTCTATTCTACTCTACTCTTGTCTAGTCTACTCTATTGTAATTCTACTCTACTCTACTCTATTCTAATTCTCATTCTATTCTACTCTACTTTACGCTATTCTAATTCTATTCTATTCTACTCTACTCTGCTCTACTCTACTCTACTCTACTCTTCTCTTCTTCATTCTAATTCTATTCCACTCTACTCTATTCTAATTCGATTCTACTCTTATCTACTCTATTCTGTATTCTATTCCAATTCCAATTCCAATTCCAATTCCAATTCTGTTTCTGTTTCTGTTTCTGTTTCTGTTTCTGTTTCTGTTTCTGTTTCTGTTTCTGTTTCTGTTTCTGTTTCTGTTTCTGTTTCTGTTTCTGTTTCTGTTTCTGTTTCTGTTTCTGTTTCTGTTTCTGTTTCTGTTTCTGTTTCTGTTTCTGTTTCTGTTTCTGTTTCTGTTTCTGTTTCTGTTTCTGTTTCTGTTTCTGTTTCTGTTTCTGTTTCTGATTCTGATTCTGATTCTGATTCTGATTCTACTCTATTCTGTATTCTATTCTGCTCTGCTCTACTCTATTCTAATTTCTATTCTATTCTATTCTATTCTATTCTATTCTATTCTATTCTATTCTATTCTATTCTATTCTATTCTATTCTATTCTATTCTACTCTATTCTAATACTATTCCATTCCATTCCATTCTATTCTATTCTATTCTTCTCTATTCTGATTTGTATTCTAATCTACTCTAGTCTAGTGTACTCTATTGTAATTCTACTCTACTTTACTCTGCTCTACTCTACTCTACTCTTCTCTACTGTATTCTAATTCTATTCCACTCTCCTCTATTCTAATTCTATTCCACTCTTAGCTACTCTATTCTGTATTCTATTCTAATTCTAATTCTAATTCTAATTCTAATTCTAATTCTAATTCTAATTCTAATTCTAATTCTAATTCTAATTCTAATTCTAATTCTAATTCTAATTCTAATTCTAATTCTAATTCTAATTCTAATTCTAATTCTAATTCTAATTCTAATTCTAATTCTAATTCTAATTCTAATTCTAATTCTAATTCTAATTCTAATTCTAATTCTAATTCTAATTCTAATTCTAATTCTAATTCTAATTCTAATTCTAATTCTAATTCTAATTCTAATTCTAATTCTAATTCTAATTCTAATTCTAATTCTACTCTATTCTAATTCTATTCTATTCTATTCTATTCTATTCTACTCTATTCTACTCTATTCTCCTCTATTCTAATTCTGTTCTCCTCTAATCTACTCTGCTCTACTCTGTTCTAATTCGATTCTACTCTACTCTACTTTATTCTAATTCTACTCTACTCTACTCTACTCTACTCTACTCTACTCTACTCTATTCTATTCTATTCTATTCTATTCTATTCTATTCTATTCTATTCTATTCTATTCTATTTCATTCTATTCTATTCTATTCTATTCTATTCTATTCTATTCTACTCTATTCTAATTCTATTCTATTCTATTCTATTCTATTCTATTCTATTCTATTCTTCTCTATTCTATTCTATTCTACTCTACTCTACTCTACTCTATTCTAATTCTATTCTATTCTATTTTACTCTATTCTATATTCTATTCTGCTCTACTGGATTCTAACTTCTATTCTATTCGGTTCTATTTTATTCAATTCAATTCAATTCTATTCTACTCTATTCTAATTCTATTCTAAACTACGCTACTCTATTCTAATTCTATTCCATTCCATTCTATTCTATTCTATTCTATTCTACTCTACTCTACTCCTATTCTATTCTATTCTATTCTATTCTACTCTACTCTACTCTACTCTATTCTAATTCTATTCCATTCCATTCCATTCCATTCTATTCTATTCTATTCTATTCTACTCTACTCTACTCCTATTCTATTCTATTCTACTCTATTCTAATACTATTCCATTCCATTCCATTCTATTCTATTCTATTCTTCTCTATTCTGTATTGTATTCTAATCTACTCTAGTCTAGTGTACTCTATTGTAATTCTACTCTACTTTACTCTGCTCTACTCTACTCTACTCTTCTCTACTGTATTCTAATTCTATTCCACTCTCCTCTATTCTAATTCTATTCTACTCTTAGCTACTCTATTCTGTATTCTATTCTAATTCTAATACTAATTCTAATTCTAATTCTAATTCTAATTCTAATTCTAATTCTAATTCTAATTCTAATTCTAATTCTAATTCTAATTCTAATTCTAATTCTAATTCTAATTCTAATTCTAATTCTAATTCTAATTCTAATTCTAATTCTACTCTATTCTAATTCTATTCTATTCTATTCTATTCTATTCTATTCTATTCTATTCTATTCTATTCTATTCTATTCTATTCTATTCTATTCTATTCTATTCTATTCTACTCTATTCTACTCTATTCTAATTCTGTTCTACTCTAATCTACTCTGCTCTACTCTGTTCTAATTCGATTCTACTCTACTCTACTTTATTCTAATTCTACTCTACTCTACTCTACTCTACTCTACTCTACTCTACTCTATTCTATTCTATTCTATTCTATTCTATTCTATTCTATTATATTATATTCTATTTCATTCTATTCTATTCTATTCTATTCTATTCTATTCTATTCTATTCTATCCTATTCTATTCTACTCTATTCTAATTCTATTCTATTCTATTCTATTCTATTCTATTCTATTCTATTCTATTCTATTCTATTATATTATATTCTATTCTATTCTTCTCTATTCTATTCTATTCTACTCTACTCTACTCTACTCTACTCTACTCTATTCTAATTCTATTCTATTCTATTTTACTCTATTCTATATTCTATTCTGCTCTACTGGATCCTAACTTCTATTCTATTCGGTTCTATTTTATTCAATTCAATTCAATTCTATTCTACTCTATCCTAATTCTATTCTAAACTACGCTACTCTATTCTAATTCTATTCCATTCCATTCTATTCTATTCTATTCTATTCTACTCTACTCTACTTCTATTCTATTCTATTCTATTCTATTCTATTCTATTCTATTCTATTCTATTCTATTCTATTCTACTCTATTCTAATACTATTCCATTCCATTCCATTCTATTCTATTCTATTCTTCTCTATTCTGTATTGTATTCTAATCTACTCTAGTCTAGTGTACTCTATTGTAATTCTTCTCTACTTTACTCTGCTCTACTCTACTCTACTCTTCTCTACTGTATTCTAATTCTATTCCACTC
Source organism: Hydrophis major (assembly GCA_033807585.1). Classification (NCBI taxonomy): domain Eukaryota; kingdom Metazoa; phylum Chordata; class Lepidosauria; order Squamata; family Elapidae; genus Hydrophis; species Hydrophis major. The sequence continues at coordinate 22,598 of JAUCBL010000034.1, forward strand.
TCCTCTATTCTAATTCTATTCCACTCTTAGCTACTCTATTCTGTATTCTATTCTAATTCTAATTCTAATTCTAATTCTAATTCTAATTCTAATTCTAATTCTGATTCTGATTCTGATTCTGATTCTGATTCTGATTCTGATTCTGATTCTGATTCTGATTCTGATTCTGATTCTGATTCTGATTCTGATTCTGATTCTGATTCTGATGCTGATTCTGATGCTGATTCTGATTCTACTCTATTCTGTATTCTATTCTGCTCTACTCTATTCTAATTCTATTCTATTCTATTCTATTCTATTCTATTCTATTCTATTCTATTCTATTCTATTCTATTCTATTCTATTCTATTCTACTCTATTCTACTCTCCTCTCCTCTATTCTAATTCTATTCTACTCTAATCTACTCTGCTCTACTCTGTTCTAATTCGATTCTACTCTACTCTACTCTATTCTAATTCTATTCTATTCTATTTTACTCTATTCTATATTCTATTCTCCTCTACTGGATTCTAACTTATATTCTATTCGGTTCTATTTTATTCAATTCAATTCAATTCTATTCTACTCTATCCTAATTCTATTCTAAACTACGCTACTCTATTCTAATTCTATTCCATTCCATTCTATTCTATTCTATTCTACTCTACTCTACTCTACTCCTATTCTATTCTATTCTATTCTATTCTATTCTATTCTATTCTATTCTATTCTATTCTATTCTATTCTATTCTATTCTATTCTGTTCTATTCTACTCTATTCTAATACTATTCCATTCCATTCCATTCTATTCTACTCCACTCTATTCTAATTCTATTCTATATCATTCTATTCTATTCTATTCTATTCTATTCTATTCTATTCTATTCTATTCTATTCTATTCTATTCTATTCTATTCTATTCTATTCTACTCTATTCTAATTCTATTCCATTCCATTCTATTCTATTCTTCTCTATTCTGTATTCTATTCTACTCTACTCTTGTCTAGTCTACTCTATTGTAATTCTACTCTACTCTACTCTATTCTAATTCTCATTCTATTCTACTCTACTTTACGCTATTCTAATTCTATTCTATTCTACTCTACTCTGCTCTACTCTACTCTACTCTACTCTTCTCTTCTTCATTCTAATTCTATTCCACTCTACTCTATTCTAATTCGATTCTACTCTTATCTACTCTATTCTGTATTCTATTCCAATTCCAATTCCAATTCCAATTCCAATTCTGTTTCTGTTTCTGTTTCTGTTTCTGTTTCTGTTTCTGTTTCTGTTTCTGTTTCTGTTTCTGTTTCTGTTTCTGTTTCTGTTTCTGTTTCTGTTTCTGTTTCTGTTTCTGTTTCTGTTTCTGTTTCTGTTTCTGTTTCTGTTTCTGTTTCTGTTTCTGTTTCTGTTTCTGTTTCTGTTTCTGTTTCTGTTTCTGTTTCTGATTCTGATTCTGATTCTACTCTATTCTGTATTCTATTCTGCTCTGCTCTACTCTATTCTAATTTCTATTCTATTCTATTCTATTCTATTCTATTCTATTCTATTCTATTCTATTCTATTCTATTCTATTCTATTCTGTTCTATTCTATTCTATTCTACTCTATTCTAATTCTATTCCATTCCATTCTATTCTATTCTATTCTATTCTTCTCTATTCTGTTTTGTATTCTAATCTACTCTAGTCTAGTGTACTCTATTGTAATTCTACTCTACTCTACTCTTCTCTACTGTATTCTAATTCTATTCCACTCTGCTCTATTCTAATTCTATTCTACTCTTAGCTACTGTATTCTGTATTCTATTCTAATTCTAATTCTAATTCTAATTCTAATTCTAATTCTAATTCTAATTCTAATTCTAATTCTAATTCTAATTCTAATTCTAATTCTAATTCTAATTCTAATTCTAATTCTAATTCTAATTCTAATTCTAATTCTAATTCTAATTCTAATTCTAATTCTAATTCTAATTCTAATTCTAATTCTAATTCTAATTCTAATTCTAATTCTAATTCTAATTCTAATTCTAATTCTAATTCTAATTCTAATTCTAATTCTAATTCTAATTCTAATTCTAATTCTTCTACTCTATTCTGTATTCTATTCTATTCTGCTCTACTCTATTCTAATTTCTATTCTATTCTATTCTATTCTATTCTATTCTATTCTATTCTATTCTATTCTATTCTACTCTACTCTATTCTAATTCTATTCTATTCTATTTTACTCTATTCTATATTCTATTCTCCTCTACTGGATTCTAACTTATATTCTATTCGGTTCTATTTTATTCAATTCAATTCTATTCTATTCTACTCTATCCTAATTCTATTCTAAACTACGCTACTCTATTCTCATTCTATTCCATTCCATTCTATTCTATTCTATTCTACTCTACTCTACTCTACTCCTATTCTATTCTATTCTATTCTATTCTATTCTATTCTATTCTATTCTATTCTATTCTATTCTATTCTGTTCTATTCTACTCTATTCTAATACTATTCCATTCCATTCCATTCTATTCTATTCTATTCTTCTCTATTCTGATTTGTATTCTAATCTACTCTAGTCTAGTGTACTCTATTGTAATTCTACTCTACTCTACTCTGCTCTACTTTACTCTACTCTTCTCTACTGTATTCTAATTCTATTCCACTCTCCTCTATTCTAATTCTATTCTACTCTTAGCTACTCTATTCTGTATTCTATTCTAATTCTAATTCTAATTCTAATTCTAATTCTAATTCTAATTCTAATTCTAATTCTAATTCTAATTCTAATTCTAATTCTAATTCTAATTCTAATTCTAATTCTAATTCTAATTCTAATTCTAATTCTAATTCTAATTCTAATTCTAATTCTAATTCTAATTCTAATTCTAATTCTAATTCTAATTCTAATTCTAATTCTAATTCTAATTCTAATTCTAATTCTAATTCTAATTCTAATTCTAATTCTAGTGTACTCTATTGTAATTCTACTATACTCTACTCTGCTCTACTCTACTCTACTCTTCTCTACTGTATTCTAATTCTATTCCACTCTACTCTATTCTAATTCTATTCTACTCTTAGCTACTCTATTCTGTATTCTATTCTAATTCTAATTCTAATTCTGATTCTGATTCTGATTCTGATTCTGATTCTGATTCTGATTCTGATTCTGATTCTGATTCTGATTCTGATTCTGATTCTGATTCTGATTCTGATTCTGATTCTGATTCTGATTCTGATTCTGATTCTGATTCTGATTCTGATTCTACTCTATTCTGTATTTTATTCTGCTCTATTCTATTCTATTCTATTCTATTCTATTCTATTCTATTCTATTCTATTCTATTCTATTCTATTCTATTCTATTCTATTCTATTCTATTCTATTCTAATTCTCTTCCATTCCATTCCATTCCATTCTTCTCTATTCTGTATTCTATTCTAATCTACTCTACTCTAGGCTACTCTATTGTAATTCTACTCGACTCTACTCTACTCTAATTCTGATTCTACTCTACTCTACTTTACGCTATTCTAATTCTATTCTATTCTACTCTACTCTGCTCTACTCTACTCTACTCTTCTCTTCTGTATTCTAATTCTATTCCACTCTACTCTATTCTAATTCGATTCTACTCTTATCTACTCTATTCTGTATTCTATTCTAATTCTAATTCTAATTCTAATTCTAATTCTAATTCTAATTCTAATTCTAATTCTAATTCTAATTCTAATTCTAATTCTAATTCTAATTCTAATTCTAATTCTAATTCTAATTCTAATTCTAATTCTAATTCTAATTCTAATTCTAATAATTCTAATTCTAATTCTAATTCTAATTCTAATTCTAATTCTAATTCTAATTCTAATTCTAATTCTAATTCTAATTCTAATTCTAATTCTAATTCTAATTCTAATTCTAATTCTAATTCTAATTCTAATTCTAATTCTAATTCTAATTCTAATTCTAATTCGAAATCTAATTCTAATTCTGTCTCTGTCTCTGTCTCTGTCTCTGTCTCTGTCTCTGTCTCTGTTTCTGTTTCTGTTTCTGATTCTGATTCTGATTCTACTCTATTCTGTATTCTATTCTGCTCTACTCTATTCTAATTAATATTCTATTCTATTCTATTCTATTCTATTCTATTCTATTCTATTCTATTCTATTCTATTCTATTCTATTCTATTCTATTCTATTCTATTCTATTCTATTCTATTCTACTCTATTCTAATTCTATTCTATTCTATTCTATTCTCCTCTATTCTAATTCTATTCTACTCTAATCTATTCTGCTCTACTCTGCTCTACTCTGTTCTAATTCGATTCTACTCTACTCTGCTTTATTCTAATTCTACTCTACTCTACTCTACTCTATTCTAATTCTAAATCTACTCTACTCTACTTTACGCTATTCTAATTCTATTCGATTCTACTCTACTCTGCTTTATTCTAATTCTACTCTACTCTACTCTACTCTATTCTAATTCTAAATCTACTCTACTCTACTTTACGCTATTCTAATTCTATTCTATTCTACTCTATTCTAATTCGATTCTACTCTCATCTACTCTATTCTGTATTCTATTCTAATTCCAATTCCAATTCCAATTCCAATTCCAATTCCAATTCCAATTCCAATTCCAATTCCAATTCCAATTCCAATTCCAATTCCAATTCCAATTCCAATTCCAATTCTAATTCTAATTCTAATTCTAATTCTAATTCTATTCTATTCTATTCTAATCTATTCTAATCTATTCTAATTCTATTCCATTCCATTCTACTCTATTCTTCTCTATTCTGTATTCTATTCTACTCTACTCTTTTCTAGTCTACTCTATTGTAATTCTACTCTACTCTACTCTACTCTATTCTAATTCTCATTCTATTCTACTCTACTTTACGCTATTCTAATTCTATTCTATTCTACTCTACTCTGCTCTACTCTAATCTACTCTACTCTTCTTTTCTTCATTCTAATTCTATTCCACTCTACTCTATTCTAATTCGATTCTACTCTTAGCTACTCTATTCTGTATTCTATTCTACTCTATTCTAATTCTAATTCTAATTCTAATTCTAATTCTAATTCTAATTCTAATTCTAATTCTAATTCTAATTCTAATTCTAATTCTAATTCTAATTCTAATTCTAATTCTAATTCTAATTCTAATTCTAATTCTAATTCTAATTCTAATTCTAATTCTAATTCTAATTCTAATTCTAATTCTAATTCTAATTCTAATTCTAATTCTAATTCTAATTCTAATTCTAATTCTAATTCTAATTCTAATTCTAATTCTAATTCTAATTCTAATTCTAATTCTAATTCTAGTGTAGTCTATTGTAATTCTACAATACTCTACTCTGCTCTACTCTACTCTACTCTTCTCTACTGTATTCTAATTCTATTTCACTCTACTCTATTCTAATTCTATTCTACTCTTAGCTACTCTATTCTGTATTCTATTCTGATTCTGATTCTGATTCTGATTCTGATTCTGATTCTGATTCTGATTCTGATTCTGATTCTGATTCTGATTCTGATTCTGATTCTGATTCTGATTCTGATTCTGATTCTGATTCTGATTCTACTCTATTCTGTATTCTATTCTGCTCTACTCTATTCTAATTTCTATTCTATTCTATTCTATTCTATTCTATTCTATTCTATTCTATTCTATTCTATTCTATTCTATTCTATTCTATTCTATTCTATTCTATTCTATTCTATTCCATTCCATTCCATTCCATTCCATTCCATTCTATTCTTCTCTATTCTGTATTCTATTCTATTCTAATCTACTCTACTCTAGGCTACTCTATTGTAATTCTACTCGACTCTACTCTACTCTAATTCTGATTCTACTCTACTCTACTTTACGCTATTCTAATTCTTTTCTATTCTACTCTACTCTGCTCTACTCTACTCTACTCTTCTCTTTTGTATTCTAATTCTATTCCACTCTACTCTATTCTAATTCGATTCTACTCTTATCTACTCTATTCTGTATTCTATTCTAATTCTAATTCTAATTCTAATTCTAATTCTAATTCTAATTCTAATTCTAATTCTAATTCTAATTCTAATTCTAATTCTAATTCTAATTCTAATTCTAATTCTAATTCTAATTCTAATTCTAATTCTAATTCTAATTCTAATTCTAATTCTAATTCTAATTCTAATTCTAATTCTAATTCTAATTCTAATTCTAATTCTAATTCTAATTCTAAATCTAATTCTAATTCTAATTCTGTCTCTGTCTCTGTCTCTGTCTCTGTCTCTGTCTCTGTTTCTGTTTCTGTTTCTGTTTCTGTTTCTGTTTCTGTTTCTCTTTCTCTTTCTGATTCTGATTCTGATTCTGATTCTGATTCTACTCTATTCTGTATTCTATTCTGCTCTACTCTATTCTAATTTCTATTCTATTCTATTCTATTCTATTCTATTCTATTCTATTCTATTCTATTCTATTCTATTCTATTCTACTCTATTCTAATTCTATTCTAATCTATTCTATTCTCCTCTATTCTAATTCTATTCTACTCTAATCTATTCTGCTCTACTCTGCTCTACTCTGTTCTAATTCGATTCTACTCTACTCTGCTTTATTCTAATTCTACTCTACTCTACTCTACTCTATTCTAATTCTAATTCTACTCTACTCTACTTTACGCTATTCTAATTCTATTCTATTCTACTCTACTCTGCTCTACTCTACTCTACTCTTCTCTTCTGTATTCTAATTCTATTCCACTCTACTCTATTCTAATTCGATTCTACTCTTATCTACTCTATTCTGTATTCTATTCTAATTCCAATTCCAATTCCAATTCCAATTCCAATTCCAATTCCAATTCCAATTCCAATTCCAATTCCAATTCCAATTCCAATTCCAATTCCAATTCCAATTCCAATTCCAATTCTAATTCCAATTCTAATTCTAATTCTAATTCTAATTCTAATTCTATTCTATTTCATTCTATTCTATTCTATTCTATTCTATTCTATTCTATTCTATTCTATTCTATTCTATTCTATTCTATTCTACTCTATTCTAATTCTATTCCATTCCATTCTACTCTATTCTTCTCTATTCTGTATTCTATTCTACTCTACTCTTTTCTAGTCTACTCTATTGTAATTCTACTCTACTCTACTCTACTCTATTCTAATTCTCATTCTATTCTACTCTACTTTACGCTATTCTAATTCTATTCTATTCTACTCTACTCTGCTCTACTCTACTCTACTCTTCTCTTCTTCATTCTAATTCTATTCCACTCTACTCTATTCTAATTCGATTCTACTCTTAGCTACTCTATTCTGTATTCTATTCTACTCTATTCTAATTCTAATTCTAATTCTAATTCTAATTCTAATTCTAATTCTAATTCTAATTCTAATTCTAATTCTAATTCTAATTCTAATTCTAATTCTAATTCTAATTCTAATTCTAATTCTAATTCTAATTCTAATTCTAATTCTAATTCTAATTCTAATTCTAATTCTAATTCTAATTCTAATTCTAATTCTAATTCTAATTCTAATTCTAATTCTAATTCTACTCTATTCTAATTCTATTCTATTCTATTCTATTCTATTCTATTCTCTTCTATTCTACTCTATTCTACTCTATTCTCCTCTATTCTAATTCTGTTCTACTCTAATCTACTCTGCTCTACTCTGTTCTAATTCGATTCTACTCTACTCTACTTTATTCTAATTCTACTCTACTCTACTCTACTCTACTCTACTCTACTCTACTCTACTCTATTCTATTCTATTCTATTCTATTCTATTCTATTCTATTTCATTCTATTCTATTCTATTCTATTCTATTCTATTCTATTCTATTCTACTCTATTCTAATTCTATTCTATTCTATTCTATTCTATTCTATTCTATTCTATTCTATTCTATTCTATTCTATTCTTCTCTATTCTATTCTATTCTACTCTACTCTATTCTAATTCTATTCTATTCTATTTTACTCTATTCTATATTCTATTCTGCTCTACTGGATTCTAACTTCTATTCTATTCGGTTCTATTTTATTCAATTCAATTCAATTCTATTCTACTCTATTCTAATTCTATTCTAAACTACGCTACTCTATTCTAATTCTATTCCATTCCATTCTATTCTATTCTATTCTATTCTACTCTACTCTACTCCTATTCTATTCTATTCTATTCTATTCTACTCTACTCTACTCTACTCTATTCTAATTCTATTCCATTCCATTCCATTCTATTCTATTCTATTCTATTCTACTCTACTCTACTCCTATTCTATTCTATTCTACTCTATTCTAATACTATTCCATTCCATTCCATTCTATTCTATTCTATTCTTCTCTATTCTGTATTGTATTCTAATCTACTCTAGTCTAGTGTACTCTATTGTAATTCTACTCTACTTTACTCTGCTCTACTCTACTCTACTCTTCTCTACTGTATTCTAATTCTATTCCACTCTCCTCTATTCTAATTCTATTCTACTCTTAGCTACTCTATTCTGTATTCTATTCTAATTCTAATACTAATTCTAATTCTAATTCTAATTCTAATTCTAATTCTAATTCTAATTCTAATTCTAATTCTAATTCTAATTCTAATTCTAATTCTAATTCTAATTCTAATTCTAATTCTAATTCTAATTCTAATTCTAATTCTACTCTATTCTAATTCTATTCTATTCTATTCTATTCTATTCTATTCTATTCTATTCTATTCTATTCTATTCTATTCTATTCTATTCTATTCTATTCTACTCTATTCTACTCTATTCTAATTCTGTTCTACTCTAATCTACTCTGCTCTACTCTGTTCTAATTCGATTCTACTCTACTCTACTTTATTCTAATTCTACTCTACTCTACTCTACTCTACTCTACTCTACTCTATTCTATTCTATTCTATTCTATTCTATTCTATTCTATTCTATTCTATTATATTATATTCTATTTCATTCTATTCTATTCTATTCTATTCTATTCTATTCTATTCTATTCTATTCTACTCTATTCTAATTCTATTCTATTCTATTCTATTCTATTCTATTCTATTCTATTCTATTCTATTCTATTCTATTCTATTCTATTCTATTCTATTCTTCTCTATTCTATTCTATTCTACTCTACTCTACTCTACTCTACTCTATTCTAATTCTATTCTATTCTATTTTACTCTATTCTATATTCTATTCTGCTCTACTGGATTCTAACTTCTATTCTATTCGGTTCTATTTTATTCAATTCAATTCAATTCTATTCTACTCTATCCTAATTCTATTCTAAACTACGCTACTCTATTCTAATTCTATTCCATTCCATTCTATTCTATTCTATTCTATTCTATTCTACTCTACTCTACTTCTATTCTATTCTATTCTATTCTATTCTATTCTATTCTATTCTATTCTATTCTATTCTACTCTATTCTAATACTATTCCATTCCATTCCATTCTATTCTATTCTATTCTTCTCTATTCTGTATTGTATTCTAATCTACTCTAGTCTAGTGTACTCTATTGTAATTCTACTCTACTTTACTCTGCTCTACTCTACTCTACTCTTCTCTACTGTATTCTAATTCTATTCCACTCTCCTCTATTCTAATTCTATTCCACTCTTAGCTACTCTATTCTGTATTCTATTCTAATTCTAATTCTAATTCTAATTCTAATTCTAATTCTGATTCTGATTCTGATTCTGATTCTGATTCTGATTCTGATTCTGATTCTGATTCTGATTCTGATTCTGATTCTGATTCTGATTCTGATTCTGATTCTGATTCTGATTCTGATTCTGATTCTGATTCTGATGCTGATTCTGATGCTGATTCTGATTCTACTCTATTCTGTATTCTATTCTGCTCTACTCTATTCTAATTCTATTCTATTCTATTCTATTCTATTCTATTCTATTCTATTCTATTCTATTCTATTCTATTCTATTCTATTCTACTCTATTCTACTCTCCTCTCCTCTATTCTAATTCTATTCTACTCTAATCTACTCTGCTCTACTCTGTTCTAATTCGATTCTACTCTACTCTACTCTATTCTAATTCTATTCTATTCTATTTTACTCTATTCTATATTCTATTCTCCTCTACTGGATTCTAACTTATATTCTATTCGGTTCTATTTTATTCAATTCAATTCTATTCTATTCTACTCTATCCTAATTCTATTCTAAACTACGCTACTCTATTCTAATTCTATTCCATTCCATTCTATTCTATTCTATTCTACTCTACTCTACTCTACTCCACTCCTATTCTATTCTATTCTATTCTATTCTATTCTATTCTATTCTATTCTATTCTATTCTATTCTATTCTATTCTATTCTGTTCTATTCTACTCTATTCTAATACTATTCCATTCCATTCCATTCTATTCTACTCCACTCTATTCTAATTCTATTCTATATCATTCTATTCTATTCTATTCTATTCTATTCTATTCTATTCTATTCTATTCTATTCTATTCTATTCTATTCTACTCTATTCTAATTCTATTCCATTCCATTCTATTCTATTCTTCTCTATTCTGTATTCTATTCTACTCTACTCTTGTCTAGTCTACTCTATTGTAATTCTACTCTACTCTACTCTATTCTAATTCTCATTCTATTCTACTCTACTTTACGCTATTCTAATTCTATTCTATTCTACTCTACTCTGCTCTACTCTACTCTACTCTACTCTTCTCTTCTTCATTCTAATTCTATTCCACTCTACTCTATTCTAATTCGATTCTACTCTTATCTACTCTATTCTGTATTCTATTCCAATTCCAATTCCAATTCCAATTCCAATTCCAATTCCAATTCTGTTTCTGTTTCTGTTTCTGTTTCTGTTTCTGTTTCTGTTTCTGTTTCTGTTTCTGTTTCTGTTTCTGTTTCTGTTTCTGTTTCTGTTTCTGTTTCTGTTTCTGTTTCTGTTTCTGTTTCTGTTTCTGTTTCTGTTTCTGTTTCTGTTTCTGTTTCTGTTTCTGTTTCTGTTTCTGATTCTGATTCTGATTCTGATTCTGATTCTACTCTATTCTGTATTCTATTCTGCTCTGCTCTACTCTATTCTAATTTCTATTCTATTCTATTCTATTCTATTCTATTCTATTCTATTCTATTCTATTCTATTCTATTCTATTCTATTCTACTCTATTCTAATTCTATTCCATTCCATTCTATTCTATTCTATTCTATTCTTCTCTATTCTGTTTTGTATTCTAATCTACTCTAGTCTAGTGTACTCTATTGTAATTCTACTCTACTCTACTCTTCTCTACTGTATTCTAATTCTATTCCACTCTGCTCTATTCTAATTCTATTCTACTCTTAGCTACTGTATTCTGTATTCTATTCTAATTCTAATTCTAATTCTAATTCTAATTCTAATTCTAATTCTAATTCTAATTCTAATTCTAATTCTAATTCTAATTCTAATTCTAATTCTAATTCTAATTCTAATTCTAATTCTAATTCTAATTCTAATTCTAATTCTAATTCTAATTCTAATTCTAATTCTAATTCTAATTCTAATTCTAATTCTAATTCTAATTCTAATTCTAATTCTAATTCTAATTCTAATTCTAATTCTAATTCTAATTCTAATTCTAATTCTAATTCTTCTACTCTATTCTGTATTCTATTCTATTCTGCTCTACTCTATTCTAATTTCTATTCTATTCTATTCTATTCTATTCTATTCTATTCTATTCTATTCTATTCTATTCTATTCTATTCTATTCTACTCTACTCTACTCTATTCTAATTCTATTCTATTCTATTTTACTCTATTCTATATTCTATTCTCCTCTACTGGATTCTAACTTATATTCTATTCGGTTCTATTTTATTCAATTCAATTCTATTCTATTCTACTCTATCCTAATTCTATTCTAAACTACGCTACTCTATTCTCATTCTATTCCATTCCATTCTATTCTATTCTATTCTACTCTACTCTACTCTACTCCTATTCTATTCTATTCTATTCTATTCTATTCTATTCTATTCTATTCTATTCTATTCTATTCTATTCTATTCTATTCTATTCTATTCTATTCTGTTCTATTCTACTCTATTCTAATACTATTCCATTCCATTCCATTCTATTCTATTCTATTCTTCTCTATTCTGATTTGTATTCTAATCTACTCTAGTCTAGTGTACTCTTTTGTAATTCTACTCTACTCTACTCTGCTCTACTCTACTCTACTCTTCTCTACTGTATTCTAATTCTATTCCACTCTCCTCTATTCTAATTCTATTCTACTCTTAGCTACTCTATTCTGTATTCTATTCTAATTCTAATTCTAATTCTAATTCTAATTCTAATTCTAATTCTAATTCTAATTCTAATTCTAATTCTAATTCTAATTCTAATTCTAATTCTAATTCTAATTCTAATTCTAATTCTAATTCTAATTCTAATTCTAATTCTAATTCTAATTCTAATTCTAATTCTAATTCTAATTCTAATTCTAATTCTAATTCTAATTCTAATTCTAATTCTAATTCTAATTCTAGTGTACTCTATTGTAATTCTACTATACTCTACTCTGCTCTACTCTACTCTACTCTTCTCTACTGTATTCTAATTCTATTCCACTCTACTCTATTCTAATTCTATTCTACTCTTAGCTACTCTATTCTGTATTCTATTCTAATTCTAATTCTAATTCTGATTCTGATTCTGATTCTGATTCTGATTCTGATTCTGATTCTGATTCTGATTCTGATTCTGATTCTGATTCTGATTCTGATTCTGATTCTGATTCTGATTCTGATTCTGATTCTGATTCTACTCTATTCTGTATTTTATTCTGCTCTATTCTATTCTATTCTATTCTATTCTATTCTATTCTATTCTATTCTATTCTATTCTATTCTATTCTATTCTATTCTAATTCTCTTCCATTCCATTCCATTCCATTCTTCTCTATTCTGTATTCTATTCTAATCTACTCTACTCTAGGCTACTCTATTGTAATTCTACTCGACTCTACTCTACTCTAATTCTGATTCTACTCTACTCTACTTTACGCTATTCTAATTCTATTCTATTCTACTCTACTCTGCTCTACTCTACTCTACTCTTCTCTTCTGTATTCTAATTCTATTCCACTCTACTCTATTCTAATTCGATTCTACTCTTATCTACTCTATTCTGTATTCTATTCTAATTCTAATTCTAATTCTAATTCTAATTCTAATTCTAATTCTAATTCTAATTCTAATTCTAATTCTAATTCTAATTCTAATTCTAATTCTAATTCTAATTCTAATTCTAATTCTAATTCTAATTCTAATTCTAATTCTAATTCTAATTCTAATTCTAATTCTAATTCTAATAATTCTAATTCTAATTCTAATTCTAATTCTAATTCTAATTCTAATTCTAATTCTAATTCTAATTCTAATTCTAATTCTAATTCTAATTCTAATTCTAATTCTAATTCTAATTCTAATTCTAATTCTAATTCTAATTCTAATTCTAATTCTAATTCTAATTCTAATTCGAAATCTAATTCTAATTCTGTCTCTGTCTCTGTCTCTGTCTCTGTCTCTGTCTCTGTCTCTGTTTCTGTTTCTGTTTCTGATTCTGATTCTGATTCTACTCTATTCTGTATTCTATTCTGCTCTACTCTATTCTAATTAATATTCTATTCTATTCTATTCTATTCTATTCTATTCTATTCTATTCTATTCTATTCTATTCTATTCTATTCTATTCTATTCTATTCTATTCTACTCTATTCTAATTCTATTCTATTCTATTCTATTCTCCTCTATTCTAATTCTATTCTACTCTAATCTATTCTGCTCTACTCTGCTCTACTCTGTTCTAATTCGATTCTACTCTACTCTGCTTTATTCTAATTCTACTCTACTCTACTCTACTCTATTCTAATTCTAAATCTACTCTACTCTACTTTACGCTATTCTAATTCTATTCGATTCTACTCTACTCTGCTTTATTCTAATTCTACTCTACTCTACTCTACTCTATTCTAATTCTAAATCTACTCTACTCTACTTTACGCTATTCTAATTCTATTCTATTCTACTCTATTCTAATTCGATTCTACTCTCATCTACTCTATTCTGTATTCTATTCTAATTCCAATTCCAATTCCAATTCCAATTCCAATTCCAATTCCAATTCCAATTCCAATTCCAATTCCAATTCCAATTCCAATTCCAATTCCAATTCCAATTCCAATTCTAATTCTAATTCTAATTCTAATTCTAATTCTATTCTATTCTATTCTAATCTATTCTAATCTATTCTAATTCTATTCCATTCCATTCTACTCTATTCTTCTCTATTCTGTATTCTATTCTACTCTACTCTTTTCTAGTCTACTCTATTGTAATTCTACTCTACTCTACTCTACTCTATTCTAATTCTCATTCTATTCTACTCTACTTTACGCTATTCTAATTCTATTCTATTCTATTCTACTCTACTCTGCTCTACTCTAATCTACTCTACTCTTCTTTTCTTCATTCTAATTCTATTCCACTCTACTCTATTCTAATTCGATTCTACTCTTAGCTACTCTATTCTGTATTCTATTCTAATTCTAATTCTAATTCTAATTCTAATTCTAATTCTAATTCTAATTCTAATTCTAATTCTAATTCTAATTCTAATTCTAATTCTAATTCTAATTCTAATTCTAATTCTAATTCTAATTCTAATTCTAATTCTAATTCTAATTCTAATTCTAATTCTAATTCTAATTCTAATTCTAATTCTAATTCTAATTCTAATTCTAATTCTAATTCTAATTCTAATTCTAATTCTAATTCTAATTCTAATTCTAATTCTAATTCTAATTCTAATTCTAATTCTAATTCTAATTCTAATTCTAATTCTAGTGTACTCTATTGTAATTCTACAATACTCTACTCTGCTCTACTCTACTCTACTCTTCTCTACTGTATTCTAATTCTATTTCACTCTACTCTATTCTAATTCTATTCTACTCTTAGCTACTCTATTCTGTATTCTATTCTGATTCTGATTCTGATTCTGATTCTGATTCTGATTCTGATTCTGATTCTGATTCTGATTCTGATTCTGATTCTGATTCTGATTCTGATTCTGATTCTGATTCTGATTCTGATTCTGATTCTACTCTATTCTGTATTCTATTCTGCTCTACTCTATTCTAATTTCTATTCTATTCTATTCTATTCTATTCTATTCTATTCTATTCTATTCTATTCTATTCTATTCTATTCTATTCCATTCCATTCCATTCCATTCCATTCCATTCTATTCTTCTCTATTCTGTATTCTATTCTAATCTACTCTACTCTAGGCTACTCTATTGTAATTCTACTCGACTCTACTCTACTCTAATTCTGATTCTACTCTACTCTACTTTACGCTATTCTAATTCTTTTCTATTCTACTCTACTCTGCTCTACTCTACTCTACTCTTCTCTTTTGTATTCTAATTCTATTCCACTCTACTCTATTCTAATTCGATTCTACTCTTATCTACTCTATTCTGTATTCTATTCTAATTCTAATTCTAATTCTAATTCTAATTCTAATTCTAATTCTAATTCTAATTCTAATTCTAATTCTAATTCTAATTCTAATTCTAATTCTAATTCTAATTCTAATTCTAATTCTAATTCTAATTCTAATTCTAATTCTAATTCTAATTCTAATTCTAATTCTAATTCTAATTCTAATTCTAATTCTAATTCTAATTCTAATTCTAATTCTAATTCTAATTCTAATTCTAATTCGAAATCTAATTCTAATTCTGTCTCTGTCTCTGTCTCTGTCTCTGTCTCTGTTTCTGTTTCTGTTTCTGTTTCTGTTTCTCTTTCTCTTTCTGATTCTGATTCTGATTCTGATTCTGATTCTGATTCTACTCTATTCTGTATTCTATTCTGCTCTACTCTATTCTAATTTCTATTCTATTCTATTCTATTCTATTCTATTCTATTCTATTCTATTCTATTCTATTCTATTCTATTCTACTCTATTCTAATTCTATTCTAATCTATTCTATTCTCCTCTATTCTAATTCTATTCTACTCTAATCTATTCTGCTCTACTCTGCTCTACTCTGTTCTAATTCGATTCTACTCTACTCTGCTTTATTCTAATTCTACTCTACTCTACTCTACTCTATTCTAATTCTAATTCTACTCTACTCTACTTTACGCTATTCTAATTCTATTCTATTCTACTCTACTCTGCTCTACTCTACTCTACTCTTCTCTTCTGTATTCTAATTCTATTCCACTCTACTCTATTCTAATTCGATTCTACTCTTATCTACTCTATTCTGTATTCTATTCTAATTCCAATTCCAATTCCAATTCCAATTCCAATTCCAATTCCAATTCCAATTCCAATTCCAATTCCAATTCCAATTCCAATTCCAATTCCAATTCCAATTCCAATTCCAATTCTAATTCTAATTCTAATTCTAATTCTAATTCTATTCTATTCTATTCTACTCTATTCTAATCTATTCTAATTCTATTCCATTCCATTCTACTCTATTCTTCTCTATTCTGTATTCTATTCTACTCTACTCTTTTCTAGTCTACTCTATTGTAATTCTACTCTACTCTACTCTACTCTATTCTAATTCTCATTCTATTCTACTCTACTTTACGCTATTCTAATTCTATTCTATTCTACTCTACTCTGCTCTACTCTACTCTACTCTACTCTTCTTTTCTTCATTCTAATTCTATTCCACTCTACTCTATTCTAATTCGATTCTACTCTTAGCTACTCTATTCTGTATTCTATTCTACTCTATTCTAATTCTAATTCTAATTCTAATTCTAATTCTAATTCTAATTCTAATTCTAATTCTAATTCTAATTCTAATTCTAATTCTAATTCTAATTCTAATTCTAATTCTAATTCTGTTTCTGTTTCTGTTTCTGTTTCTGTTTCTGTTTCTGTTTCTGTTTCTGTTTCTGTTTCTGTTTCTGTTTCTGTTTCTGTTCCTGTTCCTGTTCCTGTTTCTGATTCTGATTCTGATTCTGATTCTGATTCTGATTCTGATTCTGATTCTGATTCTGATTCTGATTCTGATTCTGATTCTGATTCTGATTCTGATTCTGATTCTGATTCTGATTCTGATTCTGATTCTGATTCTACTCTATTCTTTATTCTATTCTGCTCTACTCGATTCTAACTTCTCTTCTATTCTGTTCTATTTTATTCAATACAATTCAATTCTATTCTACTCTAACCTAATTTTATTCTAAACTACGCTACTCTATTCTAAACTACGCTACTCTATTCTAATTCTATTCCATTCCATTCTATTCTATTCTATTCTATTCTATTCTATTCTATTCTATTCTATTCTATTCTATTCTATTCTATTCTATTCTATTCTATTCTACTCTACTCTACTCTACTCTACTCTACTCTACTCTACTCCTATTCTATTCTATTCTACTCTATTCTAATTCTATTCCACTCTACTCTATTCTAATTCGATTCTACTCTTATCTACTCTATTCTGTATTCTATTCTAATTCTAATTCCAATTCAATTCCAATTCCAATTCCAATTCCAATTCCAATTCCAATTCCAATTCCAATTCCAATTCCAATTCTAATTCTAATTCTAATTCTAATTCTAATTCTAATTCTAATTCTAATTCTACTCTCTTCTGTATTCTATTCTGCTCTACACTATTCTAATTTCTATTCTATTTCATTCTATTCTATTCTATTCTATTCTATTCTATTCTATTTCATTCTATTCTATTCTATTCTATTCTATTCTATTCTATTCTATTCTATTCTATTCTATTCTATTCTAATCTATTCTATTCTAATCTATTCTAATTCTATTCCATTCCATTCTATTCTATTCTTCTCTATTCTGTATTCTATTCTACTCTACTCTACTCTAGTCTACTCTATTGTAATTCTACTCTACTCTACTCTATTCTAATTCTAATTCTACTCTACTCTACTTTACGCTATTCTAATTCTATTCTATTCTACTCTACTCTGCTCTACTCTACTCTACTCTACTCTTCTCTTCTGTATTCTAATTCTATTCCACTCTACTCTATTCTAATTCGATTCTACTCTTATCTACTCTATTCTGTATTCTATTCTAATTCTAATTCCAATTCCAATTCCAATTCCAATTCCAATTCCAATTCCAATTCCAATTCCAATTCCAATTCCAATTCCAATTCCAATTCCAATTCCAATTCCAATTCCAATTCTAATTCTAATTCTAATTCTAATTCTAATTCTAATTCTAATTCTAATTCTAATTCTAATTCTAATTCTAATTCTAATTCTAATTCTAATTCTAATTCTAATTCTACTCTATTCTGTATTCTATTCTGCTCTACTCTATTCTAATTTCTATTCTATTCTATTCTATTCTATTCTATTCTATTCTATTCTACTCTATTCTAATTCTATTCTATTCTATTCTACTCTATTCTATATTCTATTCTGCTCTACTCGATTCTAACTTCTATTCTATTCGGTTCTATTTTATTCAATTCAATTCAATTCTATTCTACTCTATCCTAATTCTATTCTAAACTACGCTACTCTATTCTAATTCTATTCCATTCCATTCCATTCCATTCCATTCCATTCCATTCTATTCTATTCTTCTCTATTCTGTATTGTATTCTAATCTACTCTAGTCTAATGTACTCTATTGTAATTCTACTCTACTCTACTCTGCTTTACTCTACTCTAATCTTCTCTACTGTATTCTAATTCTATTCCACTCTACTCTATTCTAATTCTATTCTACTCTTAGCTACTCTATTCTGTATTCTATTCTAATTCTAATTCTAATTCTAAATCTAATTCTAATTCTAATTCTAATTCTAATTCTAATTCTAATTCTAATTCTAGTTCTAGTTCTAGTTCTAATTCTGTTTCTGTTTCTGTTTCTGTTTCTGTTTCTGTTTCTGTTTCTGTTTCTGTTTCTGTTTCTGTTTCTGTTTCTGTTTCTGATTCTGATTCTGATTCTGATTCTGATTCTGATTCTGATTCTGATTCTGATTCTGATTCTGATTCTGATTCTGATTCTGATTCTGATTCTGATTCTGATTCTGATTCTGATTCTGATTCTGATTCTGATTCTGATTCTGATTCTGATTCTGATTCTGATTCTGATTCTGATTCTGATTCTACTCTATTCTGTACTCTATTCTGCTCTACTCTATTCTAATTTCTATTCTATTCTATTCTATTCTATTCTATTTCATTCTATTCTATTCTATTCTATTCTATTCTATTCTATTCTATTCTATTCTATTCTATTCTATTCTATTCTATTCTATTCTATTCTATTCTACTCTATTCTAATTCTATTCCATTCCATTCTATTCTATTCTTCTCTATTCTGTATTCTATTCTAATCTCCTCTCCTCTAGTCTACTCTATTGTAATTCTACTCTACTCTACTCTATTCTAATTCTAATTCTACTCTACTCTACTTTACGCTATTCTAATTCTATTCTATTCTACTCTACTCTGCTCTACTCTACTCTACTCTACTCTAATTCTATTCTATTCTTTTCTATTCTATTCTACTCTACTCTACACTAATCTACTCCTATTCTATTCTATTCTATTCTATTCTATTCTATTCTATTCTATTCTATTCTATTCTATTCTATTCTATTCTATTCTATTCTATTCTATTCTATTCTATTCTACTCCATTCTAATTCTATTCCATTCCATTCCATTCTATTCTATTCTATTCTTCTCTATTCTGTATTCTATTCTAATTCTAATGCTAATTCTAATTCTAATTCTAATTCTAATTCTAATTCTAATTCTAATTCTAATTCTAATTCTAGTTCTAGTTCTAGTTCTAATTCTAATTCTGTTTCTGTTTCTGTTTCTGTTTCTGTTTCTGTTTCTGTTTCTGATTCTGATTCTGATTCTGATTCTGATTCTGATTCTGATTCTGATTCTGATTCTGATTCTGATTCTGATTCTGATTCTGATTCTGATTCTGATTCTGATTCTGATTCTGATTCTGATTCTGATTCTGATTCTACTCTATTCTGTATTCTATTCTGCTCTACTCTATTCTAATTTCTATTCTATTCTATTCTATTCTATTTTATTCTATTCTATTCTATTTCCTTCTATTCTATTCTATTCTATTCTAATTCTATTCCATTCCATTCCATTCTATTCTTCTCTATTCTGTATTCTATTCTAATTCTAATTCTAATTCTAATTCTAATTCTAATTCTAATTCTAATTCTATTCTATTCTATTCTACTCTATTCTATTCTACTCTATTCTAATTCTATTCCATTCCATTCTATTCTATTCTTCTCTATTCTGTATTCTATTCTACTCTACTCTTTTCTAGTCTACTCTATTGTAATTCTACTCTACTCTACTCTACTCTATTCTAATTCTCATTCTATTCTACTCTACTTTACGCTATTCTAATTATATTCTATTCTACTCTACTCTGCTCTACTCTAATCTACTCTACTCCTCTCTTCTGTATTCTAATTCTATTCCACTCTACTCTATTCTAATTCGATTCTACTCTTATCTACTCTATTCTGTATTCTATTCTAATTCTAATTCCAATTCCAATTCCAATTCCAATTCCAATTCCAATTCCAATTCCAATTCCAATTCCAATTCCAATTCTAATTCTAATTCTAATTCTAATTCTAATTCTAATTCTAATTCTAATTCTAATTCTAATTCTAATTCTAATTCTAATTCTAATTCTAATTCTACTCTATTCTGTATTCTATTCTGCTCTACTCTATTCTAATTTCTATTCTATTCTATTCTATTCTATTCTATTCTATTCTATTCTATTCTATTCTATTCTATTCTATTCTATTCTATTCTATTCTATTCTATTCTATTCCACTCTACTCTATTCTAATTCAATTCTACTCTTATCTACTCTATTCTGTATTCTATTCTAATTCTAATTCTAATACTAATTCTAATACTAATTCTAATTCTAATTCTAATTCTAATTCTAATTCTAATTCTAATTCTAATTCTAATTCTAATTCTAATTCTAATTCTAATTCTAATTCTAATTCTAATTCTAATTCTAATTCTAATTCTAATTCTAATTCTAATTCTAATTCTAATTCTAATTCTAATTCTAATTCTAATTCTAATTCTAATTCTAATTCTAATTCTAATTCTAATTCTAATTCTAATTCTAATTCTAATTCTAATTCTAATTCTAATTCTAATTCTAATTCTAATTCTAATTCTAATTCTAATTCTAATTCTAATTCGAAATCTAATTCTAATTCTGTCTCTGTCTCTGTCTCTGTCTCTGTCTCTGTCTCTGTTTCTGTTTCTGTTTCTGTTTCTGTTTCTCTTTCTCTTTCTGATTCTGATTCTGATTCTGATTCTGATTCTGATTCTACTCTATTCTGTATTCTATTCTGCTCTACTCTATTCTAATTTCTATTCTATTCTATTCTATTCTATTCTATTCTATTCTATTCTATTCTATTCTATTCTATTCTATTCTATTCTATTCTACTCTATTCTAATTCTATTCTAATCTATTCTATTCTCCTCTATTCTAATTCTATTCTACTCTAATCTATTCTGCTCTACTCTGCTCTACTCTGTTCTAATTCGATTCTACTCTACTCTGCTTTATTCTAATTCTACTCTACTCTACTCTACTCTATTCTAATTCTAATTCTACTCTACTCTACTTTACGCTATTCTAATTCTATTCTATTCTACTCTACTCTGCTCTACTCTACTCTACTCTTCTCTTCTGTATTCTAATTCTATTCCACTCTACTCTATTCTAATTCGATTCTACTCTTATCTACTCTATTCTGTATTCTATTCTAATTCCAATTCCAATTCCAATTCCAATTCCAATTCCAATTCCAATTCCAATTCCAATTCCAATTCCAATTCCAATTCCAATTCCAATTCCAATTCCAATTCTAATTCTAATTCTAATTCTAATTCTAATTCTATTCTATTCTATTCTACTCTATTCTAATCTATTCTAATTCTATTCCATTCCATTCTACTCTATTATTCTCTATTCTGTATTCTATTCTACTCTACTCTTTTCTAGTCTACTCTATTGTAATTCTACTCTACTCTACTCTACTCTATTCTAATTCTCATTCTATTCTACTCTACTTTACGCTATTCTAATTCTATTCTATTCTACTCTACTCTGCTCTACTCTAATCTACTCTACTCTTCTCTACTGTATTCTAATTCTATTCCACTCTACTCTATTCTAATTCTATTCTACACTTAGCTACTCTATTCTGTATTCTATTCTAATTCTAATTCTAATTCTGATTCTGATTCTGATTCTGATTCTGATTCTGATTCTGATTCTGATTCTGATTCTGATTCTGATTCTGATTCTGATTCTGATTCTGATTCTACTCTATTCTGTATTCTATTCTAATTCTAATTCTAATTCTAATTCTAATTCTAATTCTAATTCTAATTCTAATTCTAATTCTAATTCTAATTCTAATTCTAATTCTAATTCTAATTCTAATTCTAGTTCTAGTTCTAGTTCTAGTTCTAATTCGAATTCTGTTTCTGTTTCTGTTTCTGTTTCTGTTTCTGTTTCTGTTTCTGATTCTGATTCTGATTCTGATTCTGATTCTGATTCTGATTCTGATTCTGATTCTGATTCTGATTCTGATTCTGATTCTGATTCTGATTCTGATTCTGATTCTGATTCTGATTCTGATTCTGATTCTGATTCTGATTCTGATTCTGATTCTACTCTATTCTGTATTCTATTCTGCTCTACTCGATTCTAACTTCTCTTCTATTCTGTTCTATTTTATTCAATTCAATTCTATTCTATTCTACTCTAACCTAATTCTATTCTAAACTACGCTACTCTATTCTAAACTACGCTACTCTATTCTAATTCTATTCCATTCCATTCCATTCCATTCCATTCTATTCAATTCTATTCTATTCTATTCTATTCTATTCTATTCTATTCTATTCTATTCTATTCTACTCTACTCTACTCTACTCTACTCTACTCCTATTCTATTCTATTCTATTCTATTCTATTCTATTCTACTCTATTCTAATTCTATTCCATTCCATTCTATTCTATTCTATTCTATTCTTCTCTATTCTGTATTGTATTCTAATCTACTCTAGTCTAGTGTACTCTATTGTAATTCTACTCTACTCTACTCTTCTCTACTGTATTCTAATTCTATTCCACTCTGCTCTATTCTAATTCTATTCTACTCTTAGCTACTCTATTCTGTATTCTATTCTAATTCTAATTCTAATTCTAATTCTAATTCTAATTCTAATTCTAATTCTAATTCTAATTCTAATTCTAATTCTAATTCTAATTCTAATTCTAATTCTAATTCTAATTCTAATTCTAATTCTAATTCTAATTCTAATTCTAATTCTAATTCTGTTTCTGTTTCTGTTTCTGTTTCTGTTTCTGTTTCTGTTTCTGTTTCTGTTTCTGTTTCTGTTTCTGATTCTGATTCTGATTCTGATTCTGATTCTACTCTATTCTGTATTCTATTCTGCTCTACTCGATTCTAACTTCTCTTCTATTCTGTTCTATTTTATTCAATTCAATTCAATTCTATTCTACTCTAACCTAATTCTATTCTAAACTACGCTACTCTATTCTAAACTACGCTACTCTATTCTAATTCTATTCCATTCCATTCTATTCTATTCTATTCTATTCTATTCTATTCTATTCTATTCTATTCTATTCTATTCTATTCTATTCTACTCTACTCTACTCTACTCTACTCTACTCTACTCTACTCTACTCCTATTCTATTCTATTCTATTCTTTTCCACTCTATTCTAATTCTATTCCACTCTACTCTATTCTAATTCGATTCTACTCTTATCAACTCTATTCTGTATTCAATTCTAATTCTAATTCCAATTCCAATTCCAATTCCAATTCCAATTCCAATTCCAATTCCAATTCCAATTCCAATTCCAATTCCAATTCCAATTCCAATTCCAATTCCAATTCCAATTCCAATTCTAATTCTAATTCTAATTCTAATTCTAATTCTAATTCTAATTCTAATTCTAATTCTACTCTATTCTGTATTCTATTCTGCTCTACTCTATTCTAATTTCTATTCTATTTCATTCTATTCTATTCTATTCTATTCTATTCTATTCTATTCTATTCTATTTCATTCTATTCTATTCTATTCCATTCTATTCTATTCTATTCTATTCTACTCTATTCTAATTCTATTCCATTCCATTCTATTCTATTCTTCTCTATTCTGTATTCTATTCTACTCTACTCTACTCTACTCTATTCTAATTCTAATTCTACTCTACTCTACTCTATTCTAATTCTCATTCTATTCTACTCTACTTTACGCTATTCTAATTCTATTCTATTCTACTCTACTCTGCTCTACTCTACTCTACTCTACTCTACTCTACTCTTCTCTTCTTCATTCTAATTCTATTCCACTCTACTCTATTCTAATTCGATTCTACTCTTATCTACTCTATTCTGTATTCTATTCTAATTTTAATTCTAATTCTAATTCCAATTCCAATTCCAATTCCAATTCCAATTCCAATTCCAATTCCAATTCCAATTCCGTTTCTGTTTCTGTTTCTGTTTCTGTTTCTGTTTCTGTTTCTGTTTCTGTTTCTGATTCTGATTCTGATTCTGATTCTGATTCTGATTCTGATTCTACTCTATTGTGTATTCTATTCTGCTCTGCTCTACTCTATTCTAATTTCTATTCTATTCTATTCTATTCTATTCTATTCTATTCTATTCTATTCTATTCTATTCTATTCTATTCTATTCTATTCTATTCTATTCTATTCTATTCTATTCTACTCTATTCTAATTTTATTCCATTCCATTCTATTCTATTCTATTCTATTCTTCTCTATTCTGTTTTGTATTCTAATCTACTCTAGTCTAGTGTACTCTATTGTAATTCTACTCTACTCTACTCTACTCTATTCTAATTCTAATTCTACTCTACTCTACTTTACGCTATTCTAATTCTATTCTATTCTATTCTACTCTGCTCTACTCTACTCTACTCTTCTCTTCTCTTCTGTATTCTAATTCTATTCCACTCTACTCTATTCTAATTCGATTCTACTCTTATCTACTCTATTCTGTATTCTATTCTAATTCCAATTCCAATTCCAATTCCAATTCCAATTCCAATTCCAATTCCAATTCCAATTCCAATTCCAATTCCAATTCCAATTCCAATTCCAATTCCAATTCCAATTCCAATTCCAATTCCAATTCTAATTCTAATTCTAATTCTAATTCTAATTCTAATTCTAATTCTAATTCTAATTCTAATTCTAATTCTAATTCTAATTCTAATTCTAATTCTAATTCTAATTCTACTCTATTCTGTATTCTATTCTGCTCTACTCTATTCTAATTTCTATTCTATTCTATTCTATTCTATTCTATTCTATTCTATTCTATTCTATTCTATTCTATTCTATTCTATTCTATTCTATTCTACTCTATTCTAATTCTATTCTATTCTATTCTATTCTACTCTATTCTATATTCTATTCTGCTCTACTCGATTCTAACTTCTATTCTATTCGGTTCTATTTTATTCAATTCAATTCAATTCTATTCTACTCTATCCTAATTCTATTCTAAACTACACTACTCTATTCTAATTCTATTCCATTCCATTCCATTCTATTCTATTCTATTCTTCTCTATTCTGTATTGTATTCTAATCTACTCTAGTCTAATGTACTCTATTGTAATTCTACTCTACTCTACTCTGCTCTACTGTATTCTAATTCTATTCCACTCTCCTCTATTCTAATTCTATTCCACTCTTAGCTACTCTATTCTGTATTCTATTCTAATTCTAATTCTAATTCTAATTCTAATTCTGATTCTGATTCTGATTCTGATTCTGATTCTGATTCTGATTCTGATTCTGATTCTGATTCTGATTCTGATTCTGATTCTGATTCTGATTCTGATTCTGATTCTGATTCTGATTCTGATTCTGATTCTGATTCTGATTCTGATTCTGATTCTACTCTATTCTGTATTCTATTCTGCTCTACTCTATTCTAATTCTATTCTATTCTATTCTATTCTATTCTATTCTATTCTATTCTACTCTATTCTACTCTCCTCTCCTCTATTCTAATTCTATTCTACTCTAATCTACTCTGCTCTACTCTGTTCTAATTCGATTCTACTCTACTCTACTTTATTCTAATTCTACTCTACTCTACTCTACTCTATTCTAATTCTATTCTAATTCTATTCTATTCTATTCTATTCTATTCTATTCTATTCTATTCTATTCTATTCTACTCCACTCTATTCTATTCTATTCTATTCTATTCTATTCTATTCTATTCTATTCTATTCTACTCTATTCTAATTCTATTCTATTCTATTCTATTCTATTCTATTCTATTCTATTCTATTCTATTCTATTCTTCTCTATTCTATTCTATTCTACTCTATTCTAATACTATTCCATTCCATTCTATTCTATTCTATTCTATTCTTCTCTATTCTGTATTGTATTCTAATCTACTCTAGTCTAGTGTACTCTATTGTAATTCTACTCTACTTTACTCTGCTCTACTCTACTCTACTCTTCTCTACTGTATTCTAATTCTATTCCACTCTCCTCTATTCTAATTCTATTCCACTCTTAGCTACTCTATTCTGTATTCTATTCTAATTCTAATTCTAATTCTAATTCTAATTCTAATTCTAATTCTAATTCTAATTCTAATTCTAATTCTAATTCTAATTCTAATTCTAATTCTAATTCTAATTCTAATTCTAATTCTAATTCTAATTCTAATTCTAATTCTAATTCTAATTCTAATTCTAATTCTAATTCTAATTCTAATTCTAATTCTAATTCTAATTCTAATTCTAATTCTAATTCTAATTCTAATTCTAATTCTAATTCTAATTCTAATTCTAATTCTAATTCTAATTCTAATTCTAATTCTAATTCTAATTCTAATTCTAATTCTAATTCTAATTCTAATTCTGATTCTGATTCTGATTCTGGTTCTACTCTATTCTGTATTCTATTCTGCTCTACTCTATTCTAATTCTATTCTATTCTATTCTATTCTATTCTACTCTATTCTACTCTCCTCTCCTCTATTCTAATTCTATTCTACTCTAATCTACTCTGCTCTACTCTGTTCTAATTCGATTCTACTCTACTCTACTTTATTCTAATTCTACTCTACTCTACTCTACTCTATTCTAATTCTATTCTAATTCTATTCTATTCTATTCTATTCTATTCTATTCTATTCTATTCTATTCTATTCTATTCTATTCTATTCTATTCTATTCTACTCCACTCTATTCTATTCTATTCTATTCTATTCTATTCTATTCTATTCTATTCTATTCTACTCTATTCTAATTCTATTCTATTCTATTCTATTCTATTCTATTCTATTCTATTCTATTCTATTCTATTCTATGCTATTCTATTCTATTCTATTCTTCTCTATTCTATTCTATTCTACTCTACTCTACTCTACTCTACTCTATTCTAATTCTATTCTATTCTATTTTACTCTATTCTATATTCTATTCTGCTCTACTGGATTCTCACTTCTATTCTATTCGGTTCTATTTTATTCAATTCAATTCAATTCTATTCTACTCTATCCTAATTCTATTCTAAACTACGCTACTCTATTCTAATTCTATTCCATTCCATTCTATTCTATTCTATTCTATTCTATTCTACTCTACTCTACTCCTATTCTATTCTATTCTATTCTATTCTATTCTATTCTATTCTATTCTATTCTATTCTACTCTATTCTAATACTATTCCATTCCATTCTATTCTATTCTATTCTATTCTCTATTCTGTATTGTATTCTAATCTACTCTAGTCTAGTGTACTCTATTGTAATTCTACTCTACTTTACTCTGCTCTACTCTACTCTACTCTTCTCTACTGTATTCTAATTCTATTCCACTCTCCTCTATTCTAATTCTATTCCACTCTTAGCTACTCTATTCTGTATTCTATTCTAATTCTAATTCTAATTCTAATTCTAATTCTAATTCTAATTCTAATTCTAATTCTAATTCTAATTCTAATTCTAATTCTAATTCTGATTCTGATTCTGATTCTGATTCTGATTCTGATTCTGATTCTGATTCTGATTCTGATTCTGATTCTGATTCTGATTCTGATTCTGATTCTGATTCTGATTCTACTCTATTCTGTATTCTATTCTGCTCTACTCTATTCTAATTCTATTCTATTCTATTCTATTCTATTCTATTCTATTCTATTCTACTCTATTCTACTCTCCTCTCCTCTATTCTAATTCTATTCTACTCTAATCTACTCTGCTCTACTCTGTTCTAATTCGATTCTACTCTACTCTACTCTAATTCTATTCTATTCTATTCTATTCTATTCTATTCTATTCTATTCTATTCTATTCTATTCTATTCTATTCTATTCTATTCTATTCTATTCTATTCTTCTCTATTCTATTCTATTCTACTCTACTCTACTCTATTCTAATTCTATTCTATTCTATTTTACTCTATTCTATATTCTATTCTGCTCTACTGGATTTTCACTTCTATTCTATTCGGTTCTATTTTATTCAGTTCAATTCAATTCTATTCTACTCTATCCTAATTCTATTCTAAACTACGCTACTCTATTCTAATTCTATTCCATTCCATTCCATTCTATTCTATTCTATTCTATTCTATTCTATTCTACTCTACTCTACTCCTATTCTATTCTATTCTATTCTATTCTATTCTATTCTATTCTATTCTATTCTATTCTATTCTATTCTATTCTACTCTATTCTAATACTATTCCATTCCATTCCATTCTATTCTATTCTATTCTTCTCTATTCTGTATTGTATTCTAATCTACTCTAGTCTAGTGTACTCTATTGTAATTCTACTCTACTTTACTCTGCTCTACTCTACTCTACTCTTCTCTACTGTATTCTAATTCTATTCCACTCTCCTCTATTCTAATTCTATTCCACTCTTAGCTACTCTATTCTGTATTCTATTCTAATTCTAATTCTAATTCTAATTCTAATTCTAATTCTAATTCTAATTCTAATTCTAATTCTAATTCTAATTCTAATTCTAATTCTAATTCTAATTCTAATTCTAATTCTAATTCTAATTCTAATTCTAATTCTAATTCTAATTCTAATTCTAATTCTAATTCTAATTCTAATTCTAATTCTAATTCTAATTCTAATTCTAATTCTAATTCTAATTCTAATTCTAATTCTAATTCTAATTCTAATTCTAATTCTAATTCTAATTCTGATTCTACTCTATTCTGTATTCTATTCTGCTCTACTCTATTCTAATTCTATTCTATTCTATTCTATTCTATTCTACTCTATTCTACTCTCCTCTCCTCTATTCTAATTCTATTCTACTCTACTCTACTCTGCTCTACTCTGTTCTAATTCGATTCTACTCTACTCTACTTTATTCTAATTCTACTCTACTCTACTCTACTCTATTCTAATTCTATTCTATTCTATTCTATTCTATTCTATTCTATTCTATTCTATTCTATTCTATTCTATTCTCCTCCACTCTATTCTAATTCTATTCTATTCTATTCTATTCTATTCTATTCTATTCTATTCTATTCTATTCTATTCTATTCTATTCTATTCTACTCTATTCTATTCTATTTCATTCTATTCTATTCTATTCTATTCTATTCTATTCTATTCTATTCTATTCTATTCTATTCTATTCTACTCTATTCTAATTCTATTCCATTCCATTCTATTCTATTCTTCTCTATTCTCTATTCTATTCTACTCTACTCTTGTCTAGTCTACTCTATTGTAATTCTACACTACTCTACTCTATTGTAATTCTCATTCTACACTACTCTACTTTACGCTATTCTAATTCTATTCTATTCTACTCTACTCTGCTCTACTCTACTCTACTCTACTCTACTCTTCTCTTCTGTATTCTAATTCTATTCCGCTCAACTCTATTCTAATTCGATTCTACTCTTATCTACTCTATTCTGTATTCTATTCTAATTCTAATTCTAATTCTAATTCCAATTCCAATTCCAATTCCAATTCCAATTCCAATTCCAATTCCAATTCCAATTCCAATTCCAATTCATATTCCAATTCCAATTCATATTCCAATTCCAATTCCAATTCTTATTCTGTTTCTGTTTCTGTTTCTGATTCTGATTCTGATTTTGATTCTGATTCTACTCTATTCTGTATTCTATTCTATTCTGCTCTACTCTATTCTAATTTCTATTCTATTTCATTCTATTCTATTCTATTCTATTCTATTCTATTCTATTCTATTCTATTCTATTCTATTCTATTCTATTCTATTCTATTCTACTCTATTCTAATTCTATTCCATTCCATTCTATTCTATTCTTCTCTATTCTGTATTCTATTCTACTCTACTCTACTCTAGTCTACTCTATTGTAATTCTACTCTACTCTACTCTACTCTATTCTAATTCTAATTCTACTCTACTCTACTTTACGCTATTCTAATTCTATTCTATTCTACTCTACTCTGCTCTACTCTACTCTACTCTTCTCTTCTCTTCTGTATTCTAATTCTATTCCACTCTACTCTATTCTAATTTGATTCTACTCTTATCTACTCTATTCTGTATTCTATTCTAATTCCAATTCCAATTCCAATTCCAATTCCAATTCCAATTCCAATTCCAATTCCAATTCCAATTCCAATTCCAATTCCAATTCCAATTCCAATTCCAATTCTAATTCTAATTCTAATTCTAATTCTAATTCTAATTCTAATTCTAATTCTAATTCTAATTCTAATTCTAATTCTAATTCTAATTCTAATTCTAATTCTAATTCTAATTCTAATTCTAATTCTAATTCTAATTCTAATTCTAATTCTAATTCTAATTCTACTCTATTCTGTATTCTATTCTGCTCTACTCTATTCTAATTTCTATTCTATTCTATTCTATTCTATTCTATTCTATTCTATTCTATTCTATTTCTATTTCTATTTCTATTCCATTCCATTCCATTCCATTCTATTCTATTCTATTCTTCTCTATTCTCTATTGTATTCTAATCTACTCTAGTCTAGTGTACTCTATTGTAATTCTACTCTATTTTACTCTGCTCTACTCTACTGTACTCTTCTCTACTGTATTCTAATTCTATTCCACTCTCCTCTATTCTAATTGTATTCTACTCTTAGCTACTCTATTCTACATTCTATTCTAATTCTAATTCTAATACTAAGTCTAATTCTAATTCTAATTCTAGTTCTAGTTCTAGTTCTAGTTCTAGTTCTAGTTCTAGTTCTAGTTCTAATTCTAATTCTAATTCTAATTCTAATTCTAATTCTAATTCTGTCTCTGTCTCTGTCTCTGTCTCTGTCTCTGTCTCTGTCTCTGTCTCTGTCTCTGTCTCTGTCTCTGTCTCTGTCTCTGTCGCTGTTTCTGTTTCTGTTTCTCTTTCTGATTCTGATTCTGATTCTACTCTATTCTGTATTCTATTCTGCTCTACTCTATTCTAATTCTATTCTATTCTATTCTATTCTATTCTATTCTATTCTATTCTATTCTATTTTACTCTATTCTATATTCTATTCTGCTCTACTGGATTCTAACTTCTATTCTATTCGGTTCTATTTTATTCAATTCAATTCAATTCTATTCTACTCTATTCTAATTCTATTCTAAACTACGCTACTCTATTCTAATTCTATTCCATTCCATTCTATTCTATTCTATTCTATTCTATTCTATTCTACTCTACTCTACTCCTATTCTATTCTATTCTATTCTATTCTACTCTACTCTACTCTACTCTATTCTAATTCTATTCCATTCCATTCCATTCTATTCTATTCTATTCTATTCTACTCTACTCTACTCTACTCCTATTCTATTCTATTCTACTCTATTCTAATACTATTCCATTCCATTCCATTCTATTCTATTCTATTCTTCTCTATTCTGTATTGTATTCTAATCTACTCTAGTCTAGTGTACTCTATTGTAATTCTACTCTACTTTACTCTGCTCTACTCTACTCTACTCTTCTCTACTGTATTCTAATTCTATTCCACTCTCCTCTATTCTAATTCTATTCTACTCTTAGCTACTCTATTCTGTATTCTATTCTAATTCTAATACTAATTCTAATTCTAATTCTAATTCTAATTCTAATTCTAATTCTAATTCTAATTCTAATTCTAATTCTAATTCTAATTCTAATTCTAATTCTAATTCTAATTCTAATTCTAATTCTAATTCTAATTCTAATTCTACTCTATTCTAATTCTATTCTATTCTATTCTATTCTATTCTATTCTATTCTATTCTATTCTATTCTATTCTATTCTATTCTATTCTATTCTATTCTACTCTATTCTACTCTATTCTCCTCTATTCTAATTCTGTTCTACTCTAATCTACTCTGCTCTACTCTGTTCTAATTCGATTCTACTCTACTCTACTTTATTCTAATTCTACTCTACTCTACTCTACTCTACTCTACTCTATTCTATTCTATTCTATTCTATTCTATTCTATTCTATTCTATTCTATTCTATTCTATTCTATTCTATTTCATTCTATTCTATTCTATTCTATTCTATTCTATTCTATTCTATTCTATTCTACTCTATTCTAATTCTATTCTATTCTATTTTTTTCTATTCTATTCTATTCTATTCTATTCTATTCTATTCTATTCTATTCTATTCTATTCTATTCTATTCTATTCTTCTCTATTCTATTCTATTCTACTCTACTCTACTCTACTCTATTCTAATTCTATTCTATTCTATTTTACTCTATTCTATATTCTATTCTGCTCTACTGGATTCTAACTTCTATTCTATTCGGTTCTATTTTATTCAATTCAATTCAATTCTATTCTACTCTATCCTAATTCTATTCTAAACTACGCTACTCTATTCTAATTCTATTCCATTCCATTCTATTCTATTCTATTCTATTCTATTCTATTCTACTCTACTCTACTCCTATTCTATTCTATTCTATTCTATTCTATTCTATTCTACTCTATTCTAATACTATTCCATTCCATTCCATTCTATTCTATTCTATTCTTCTCTATTCTGTATTGTATTCTAATCTACTCTAGTCTAGTGTACTCTATTGTAATTCTACTCTACTTTACTCTGCTCTACTCTACTCTACTCTTCTCTACTGTATTCTAATTCTATTCCACTCTCCTCTATTCTAATTCTATTCCACTCTTAGCTACTCTATTCTGTATTCTATTCTAATTCTAATTCTAATTCTAATTCTAATTCTAATTCTAATTCTGATTCTGATTCTGATTCTGATTCTGATTCTGATTCTGATTCTGATTCTGATTCTGATTCTGATTCTGATTCTGATTCTGATTCTGATTCTGATTCTGATTCTGATTCTGATTCTGGTTCTGATTCTGATTCTACTCTATTCTGTATTCTATTCTGCTCTACTCTATTCTAATTCTATTCTATTCTATTCTATTCTATTCTATTCTATTCTATTCTATTCTATTCTATTCTATTCTAATCTATTCTAATTCTATTCTACTCTAATCTACTCTGCTCTACTCTGTTCTAATTCGATTCTACTCTACTCTACTCTATTCTAATTCTATTCTATTCTATTTTACTCTATTCTATATTCTATTCTCCTCTACTGGATTCTAACTTATATTCTATTCGGTTCTATTTTATTCAATTCAATTCTATTCTATTCTACTCTATCCTAATTCTATTCTAAACTACGCTACTCTATTCTAATTCTATTCCATTCCATTCTATTCTATTCTATTCTACTCTACTCTACTCTACTCCTATTCTATTCTATTCTATTCTATTCTATTCTATTCTATTCTATTCTATTCTATTCTATTCTATTCTATTCTATTCTATTCTATTCTATTCTATTCTATTCTATTCTGTTCTGTTCTATTCTACTCTATTCTAATACTATTCCATTCCATTCCATTCTATTCTACTCCACTCTATTCTAATTCTATTCTATATCATTCTATTCTATTCTATTCTATTCTATTCTATTCTATTCTATTCTATTCTATTCTATTCTATTCTATTCTATTCTATTCTATTCTATTCTATTCTATTCTATTCTATTCTATTCTATTCTACTCTATTCTAATTCTATTCCATTCCATTCTATTCTATTCTTCTCTATTCTGTATTCTATTCTACTCTACTCTTGTCTAGTCTACTCTATTGTAATTCTACTCTACTCTACTCTATTCTAATTCTCATTCTATTCTACTCTACTTTACGCTATTCTAATTCTATTGTATTCTACTCTACTCTGCTCTACTCTACTCTACTCTACTCTTCTCTTCTTCATTCTAATTCTATTCCACTCTACTCTATTCTAATTCGATTCTACTCTTATCTACTCTATTCTGTATTCTATTCTAATTTTAATTCTAATTCTAATTCCAATTCCAATTCCTATTCCAATTCCGTTTCTGTTTCTGTTTCTGTTTCTGTTTCTGTTTCTGTTTCTGTTTCTGTTTCTGTTTCTGTTTCTGTTTCTGTTTCTGTTTCTGTTTCTGTTTCTGTTTCTGTTTCTGTTTCTGTTTCTGTTTCTGTTTCTGTTTCTGTTTCTGTTTCTGTTTCTGTTTCTGTTTCTGTTTCTGTTTCTGTTTCTGTTTCTGTTTCTGTTTCTGTTTCTGATTCTACTCTATTCTGTATTCTATTCTGCTCTGCTCTACTCTATTCTAATTTCTATTCTATTCTATTCTATTCTATTCTATTCTGTTCTATTCTATTCTATTCTATTCTATTCTATTCTATTCTATTCTATTCTATTCTATTCTATTCTATTCTATTCTACTCTACTCTACTCTATTCTAATTCTATTCCATTCCATTCTATTCTATTCTATTCTATTCTATTCTTCTCTATTCTGTTTTGTATTCTAATCTACTCTAGTCTAGTGTACTCTATTGTAATTCTACTCTACTCTACTCTTCTCTACTGTATTCTAATTCTATTCCACTCTGCTCTATTCTAATTCTATTCTACTCTTAGCTACTGTATTCTGTATTCTATTCTAATACTAATACTAATACTAATTCTAATTCTAATTCTAATTCTAATTCTAATTCTAATTCTAATTCTAATTCTAATTCTAATTCTAATTCTAATTCTAATTCTAATTCTAATTCTAATTCTAATTCTAATTCTAATTCTAATTCTAATTCTAATTCTAATTCTAATTCTAATTCTAATTCTAATTCTAATTCTAATTCTAATTCTAATTCTAATTCTAATTCTAATTCTAATTCTAATTCTAATTCTAATTCTAATTCTTCTACTCTATTCTGTATTCTATTCTATTCTGCTCTACTCTATTCTAATTTCTATTCTATTCTATTCTATTCTATTCTATTCTATTCTATTCTATTCTATTCTATTCTATTCTACTCTACTCTATTCTAATTCTATTCTATTCTATTTTACTCTATTCTATATTCTATTCTCCTCTACTGGATTCTAACTTATATTCTATTCGGTTCTATTTTATTCAATTCAATTCTATTCTATTCTACTCTATCCTAATTCTATTCTAAACTACGCTACTCTATTCTCATTCTATTCCATTCCATTCTATTCTATTCTATTCTACTCTACTCTACTCTACTCTACTCCTATTCTATTCTATTCTATTCTATTCTATTCTATTCTATTCTATTCTATTCTATTCTATTCTATTCTATTCTATTCTATTCTATTCTGTTCTATTCTACTCTATTCTAATACTATTCCATTCCATTCCATTCTATTCTATTCTATTCTTCTCTATTCTGATTTGTATTCTAATCTACTCTAGTCTAGTGTACTCTATTGTAATTCTACTCTACTCTACTCTGCTCTACTCTACTCTACTCTTCTCTACTGTATTCTAATTCTATTCCACTCTCCTCTATTCTAATTCTATTCTACTCTTAGCTACTCTATTCTGTATTCTATTCTAATTCTAATTCTAATTCTAATTCTAATTCTAATTCTAATTCTAATTCTAATTCTAATTCTAATTCTAATTCTAATTCTAATTCTAATTCTAATTCTAATTCTAATTCTAATTCTAATTCTAATTCTAATTCTAATTCTAGTGTACTCTATTGTAATTCTACTATACTCTACTCTGCTCTACTCTACTCTACTCTTCTCTACTGTATTCTAATTCTATTCCACTCTACTCTATTCTAATTCTATTCTACTCTTAGCTACTCTATTCTGTATTCTATTCTAATTCTAATTCTAATTCTGATTCTGATTCTGATTCTGATTCTGATTCTGATTCTGATTCTGATTCTGATTCTGATTCTGATTCTGATTCTGATTCTGATTCTGATTCTACTCTATTCTGTATTTTATTCTGCTCTACTCTATTCTATTCTATTCTATTCTATTCTATTCTATTCTATTCTATTCTATTCTATTCCATTCTATTCTATTCTATTCTATTCTAATTCTCTTCCATTCCATTCCATTCCATTCTTCTCTATTCTGTATTCTATTCTAATCTACTCTACTCTAGGCTACTCTATTGTAATTCTACTCGACTCTACTCTACTCTAATTCTGATTCTACTCTACTCTACTTTACGCTATTCTAATTCTATTCTATTCTACTCTACTCTGCTCTACTCTACTCTACTCTTCTCTTCTGTATTCTAATTCTATTCCACTCTACTCTATTCTAATTCGATTCTACTCTTATCTACTCTATTCTGTATTCTATTCTAATTCTAATTCTAATTCTAATTCTAATTCTAATTCTAATTCTAATTCTAATTCTAATTCTAATTCTAATTCTAATTCTAATTCTAATTCTAATTCTAATTCTAATTCTAATTCTAATTCTAATTCTAATTCTAATTCTAATTCTAATTCTAATTCTAATTCTAATTCTAATTCTAATTCTAATTCTAATTCTAATTCTAATTCTAATTCTAATTCTAATTCTAATTCTAATTCGAAATCTAATTCTAATTCTGTCTCTGTCTCTGTCTCTGTCTCTGTCTCTGTCTCTGTCTCTGTCTCTGTTTCTGTTTCTGATTCTGATTCTGATTCTACTCTATTCTGTATTCTATTCTGCTCTACTCTATTCTAATTAATATTCTATTCTATTCTATTCTATTCTATTCTATTCTATTCTATTCTATTCTATTCTATTCTATTCTATTCTATTCTACTCTATTCTAATTCTATTCTATTCTATTCTATTCTCCTCTATTCTAATTCTATTCTACTCTAATCTATTCTGCTCTACTCTGCTCTACTCTGTTCTAATTCGATTCTACTCTACTCTGCTTTATTCTAATTCTACTCTACTCTACTCTACTCTATTCTAATTCTAAATCTACTCTACTCTACTTTACGCTATTCTAATTCTATTCTATTCTACTCTATTCTAATTCGATTCTACTCTCATCTACTCTATTCTGTATTCTATTCTAATTCCAATTCCAATTCCAATTCCAATTCCAATTCCAATTCCAATTCCAATTCCAATTCCAATTCCAATTCCAATTCCAATTCCAATTCCAATTCCAATTCCAATTCCAATTCCAATTCCAATTCTAATTCTAATTCTAATTCTAATTCTATTCTATTCTATTCTAATCTATTCTAATCTATTCTAATTCTATTCCATTCCATTCTACTCTATTCTTCTCTATTCTGTATTCTATTCTACTCTACTCTTTTCTAGTCTACTCTATTGTAATTCTACTCTACTCTACTCTACTCTATTCTAATTCTCATTCTATTCTACTCTACTTTACGCTATTCTAATTCTATTCTATTCTACTCTACTCTGCTCTACTCTAATCTACTCTACTCTTCTTTTCTTCATTCTAATTCTATTCCACTCTACTCTATTCTAATTCGATTCTACTCTTAGCTACTCTATTCTGTATTCTATTCTATTCTAATTCTAATTCTAATTCTAATTCTAATTCTAATTCTAATTCTAATTCTAATTCTAATTCTAATTCTAATTCTAATTCTAATTCTAATTCTAATTCTAATTCTAATTCTAATTCTAATTCTAATTCTAATTCTAATTCTAATTCTAATTCTAATTCTAATTCTAATTCTAATTCTAATTCTAATTCTAATTCTAATTCTAATTCTAATTCTAATTCTAATTCTAATTCTAATTCTAATTCTAATTCTAATTCTAATTCTAATTCTAATTCTAATTCTAATTCTAATTCTAATTCTAGTGTACTCTATTGTAATTCTACAATACTCTACTCTGCTCTACTCTACTCTACTCTTCTCTACTGTATTCTAATTCTATTTCACTCTTCTCTATTCTAATTCTATTCTACTCTTAGCTACTCTATTCTGTATTCTATTCTGATTCTAATTCTGATTCTGATTCTGATTCTGATTCTGATTCTGATTCTGATTCTGATTCTGATTCTGATTCTGATTCTGATTCTGATTCTGATTCTGATTCTGATTCTGATTCTACTCTATTCTGTATTCTATTCTGCTCTACTCTATTCTAATTTCTATTCTATTCTATTCTATTCTATTCTATTCTATTCTATTCTATTCTATGCTATTCTATTCTATTCTATTCTATTCTATTCTATTCTATTCTATTCTATTCTATTCTATTCTATTCTATTCTATTCTAATTCTATTCCATTCCATTCCATTCTATTCTTCTCTATTCTGTATTCTATTCTAATCTACTCTACTCTAGGCTACTCTATTGTAATTCTACTCGACTCTACTCTACTCTAATTCTGATTCTACTCTACTCTACTTTACGCTATTCTAATTCTTTTCTATTCTACTCTACTCTGCTCTACTCTACTCTACTCTTCTCTTTTGTATTATAATTCTATTCCACTCTACTCTATTCTAATTCGATTCTACTCTTATCTACTCTATTCTGTATTCTATTCTAATTCTAATTCTAATTCTAATTCTAATTCTAATTCTAAT
This sequence comes from Hydrophis major, assembly GCA_033807585.1. NCBI lineage: Eukaryota > Metazoa > Chordata > Lepidosauria > Squamata > Elapidae > Hydrophis > Hydrophis major. Next base: position 61,680 of record JAUCBL010000034.1, read on the forward strand.
TCTAATTCTAATTCTAATTCTAATTCTAATTCTAATTCTAATTCTAATTCTAATTCTAATTCTAATTCTAATTCTAATTCTAATTCTAATTCTAATTCTAATTCTAATTCTAATTCTAATTCTAATTCTAATTCTAATTCTAATTCTAATTCTAATTCTAATTCTAATTCTAATTCTAATTCGAAATCTAATTCGAAATCTAATTCTAATTCTGTCTCTGTCTCTGTCTCTGTCTCTGTCTCTGTCTCTGTCTCTGTCTCTGTCTCTGTTTCTGTTTCTGTTTCTGTTTCTGTTTCTCTTTCTGATTCTGATTCTGATTCTGATTCTACTCTATTCTGTATTCTATTCTGCTCTACTCTATTCTAATTTCTATTCTATTCTATTCTATTCTATTCTATTCTATTCTATTCTATTCTATTCTATTCTATTCTATTCTATTCTATTCTATTCTATTCTATTCTATTCTATTCTATTCTACTCTATTCTAATTCTATTCTAATCTATTCTATTCTCCTCTATTCTAATTCTATTCTACTCTAATCTATTCTGCTCTACTCTGCTCTACTCTGTTCTAATTCGATTCTACTCTACTCTGCTTTATTCTAATTCTACTCTACTCTACTCTACTCTATTCTAATTCTAATTCTACTCTACTCTACTTTACGCTATTCTAATTCTATTCTATTCTACTCTACTCTGCTCTACTCTACTCTACTCTTCTCTTCTGTATTCTAATTCTATTCCACTCTACTCTATTCTAATTCGATTCTACTCTTATCTACTCTATTCTGTATTCTATTCTAATTCCAATTCCAATTCCAATTCCAATTCCAATTCCAATTCCAATTCCAATTCCAATTCCAATTCCAATTCCAATTCCAATTCCAATTCCAATTCCAATTCCAATTCCAATTCCAATTCCAATTCTAATTCTAATTCTAATTCTATTCTATTCTATTCTACTCTATTCTAATCTATTCTAATTCTATTCCATTCCATTCTACTCTATTCTTCTCTATTCTGTATTCTATTCTACTCTACTCTTTTCTAGTCTACTCTATTGTAATTCTACTCTACTCTACTCTACTCTATTCTAATTCTCATTCTATTCTACTCTACTTTACGCTATTCTAATTCTATTCTATTCTACTCTACTCTGCTCTACTCTAATCTACTCTACTCTTCTCTTCTTCATTCTAATTCTATTCCACTCTACTCTATTCTAATTCGATTCTACTCTTAGCTACTCTATTCTGTATTCTATTCTACTCTATTCTAATTCTAATTCTAATTCTAATTCTAATTCTAATTCTAATTCTAATTCTAATTCTGTTTCTGTTTCTGTTTCTGTTTCTGTTTCTGTTTCTGTTTCTGTTCCTGTTCCTGTTCCTGTTTCTGTTTCTGTTTCTGTTTCTGATTCTGATTCTGATTCTGATTCTGATTCTGATTCTGATTCTGATTCTGATTCTGATTCTGATTCTGATTCTGATTCTGATTCTGATTCTACTCTATTCTTTATTCTATTCTGCTCTACTCGATTCTAACTTCTCTTCTATTCTGTTCTATTTTATTCAATACAATTCAATTCTATTCTACTCTAACCTAATTCTATTCTAAACTACGCTACTCTATTCTAAACTACGCTACTCTATTCTAATTCTATTCCATTCCATTCTATTCTATTCTATTCTATTCTATTCTATTCTATTCTATTCTATTCTATTCTATTCTATTCTATTCTATTCTATTCTATTCTATTCTATTCTACTCTACTCTACTCTACTCTACTCTACTCCTATTCTATTCTATTCTACTCTTTTCTAATTCTATTCCACTCTACTCTATTCTAATTTGATTCTACTCTTATCTACTCTATTCTGTATTCTATTCTAATTCTAATTCCAATTCCAATTCCAATTCCAATTCCAATTCCAATTCCAATTCCAATTCCAATTCCAATTCCAATTCCAATTCCAATTCCAATTCCAATTCCAATTCCAATTCCAATTCCAATTCTAATTCTAATTCTAATTCTAATTCTAATTCTAATTCTAATTCTAATTCTAATTCTAATTCTAATTCTACTCTCTTCTGTATTCTATTCTGCTCTACACTATTCTAATTTCTATTCTATTTCATTCTATTCTATTCTATTCTATTCTATTCTATTCTATTCTATTCTATTCTATTCTATTCTATTCTATTCTATTTCATTCTATTCTATTCTATTCTATTCTATTCTATTCTATTCTATTCTATTCTATTCTATTCTATTCTATTGTATTCTATTCTATTCTATTCTATTCTATTCTATTCTATTCTAATTCTATTCCATTCCATACTATTCTATTCTTCTCTATTCTGTATTCTATTCTACTCTACTCTACTCTAGTCTACTCTATTGTAATTCTACTCTACTCTACTCTATTCTAATTCTAATTCTACTCTACTCTAGTTTACGCTATTCTAATTCTATTCTATTCTACTCTACTCTGCTCTACTCTACTCTACTCTTCTCTTCTGTATTCTAATTCTATTCCACTCTACTCTATTCTAATTCGATTCTACTCTTATCTACTCTATTCTGTATTCTATTCTAATTCTAAATCCAATTCCAATTCCAATTCCAATTCCAATTCCAATTCCAATTCCAATTCCAATTCCAATTCCAATTCCAATTCCAATTCCAATTCCAATTCTAATTCTAATTCTAATTCTAATTCTAATTCTAGTTCTAGTTCTAGTTCTAGTTCTGTTTCTGTTTCTGTTTCTGTTTCTGTTTCTGTTTCTGTTTCTGTTTCTGTTTCTGTTTCTGTTTCTGTTTCTGATTCTGATTCTGATTCTGATTCTGATTCTGATTCTGATTCTGATTCTGATTCTGATTCTGATTCTGATTCTGATTCTGATTCTGATTCTGATTCTGATTCTGATTCTGATTCTGATTCTGATTCTACTCTATTCTGTACTCTATTCTGCTCTAATCTATTCTAATTTCTATTCTATTCTATTCTATTCTATTCTATTCTATTCTATTCTATTCTATTCTATTCTATTCTATTCTATTCTATTCTATTCTATTCTATTCTATTCTATTCTACTCTACTCTACTCTATTCTAATTCTATTCCATTCCATTCTATTCTATTCTTCTCTATTCTGTATTCTATTCTAATCTCCTCTCCTCTAGTCTACTCTATTGTAATTCTACTCTACTCTACTCTATTCTAATTCTAATTCTACTCTACTCTACTTTACGCTATTCTAATTCTATTCTATTCTACTCTACTCTGCTCTACTCTACTCTACTCTACTCTAATTCTAT
>JAUCBL010000034.1:70000-82500 GCA_033807585.1 Hydrophis major
ATTCTATTCTATTCTACTCTATTCTACTCTCCTCTCCTCTATTCTAATTCTATTCTACTCTAATCTACTCTGCTCTACTCTGTTCTAATTCGATTCTACTCTACTCTACTCTAATTCTATTCTATTCTATTCTATTCTATTCTATTCTATTCTATTCTATTCTATTCTATTCTATTCTATTCTATTCTATTCTATTCTATTCTATTCTTCTCTATTCTATTCTATTCTACTCTACTCTACTCTATTCTAATTCTATTCTATTCTATTTTACTCTATTCTATATTCTATTCTGCTCTACTGGATTTTCACTTCTATTCTATTCGGTTCTATTTTATTCAGTTCAATTCAATTCTATTCTACTCTATCCTAATTCTATTCTAAACTACGCTACTCTATTCTAATTCTATTCCATTCCATTCCATTCTATTCTATTCTATTCTATTCTATTCTACTCTACTCTACTCCTATTCTATTCTATTCTATTCTATTCTATTCTATTCTATTCTATTCTATTCTATTCTACTCTATTCTAATACTATTCCATTCCATTCCATTCTATTCTATTCTATTCTTCTCTATTCTGTATTGTATTCTAATCTACTCTAGTCTAGTGTACTCTATTGTAATTCTACTCTACTTTACTCTGCTCTACTCTACTCTACTCTTCTCTACTGTATTCTAATTCTATTCCACTCTCCTCTATTCTAATTCTATTCCACTCTTAGCTACTCTATTCTGTATTCTATTCTAATTCTAATTCTAATTCTAATTCTAATTCTAATTCTAATTCTAATTCTAATTCTAATTCTAATTCTAATTCTAATTCTAATTCTAATTCTAATTCTAATTCTAATTCTAATTCTAATTCTAATTCTAATTCTAATTCTAATTCTAATTCTAATTCTAATTCTAATTCTAATTCTAATTCTAATTCTAATTCTAATTCTAATTCTAATTCTAATTCTGATTCTACTCTATTCTGTATTCTATTCTGCTCTACTCTATTCTAATTCTATTCTATTCTATTCTATTCTATTCTATTCTATTCTACTCTATTCTACTCTCCTCTCCTCTATTCTAATTCTATTCTACTCTACTCTACTCTGCTCTACTCTGTTCTAATTCGATTCTACTCTACTCTACTTTATTCTAATTCTACTCTACTCTACTCTACTCTATTCTAATTCTATTCTATTCTATTCTATTCTATTCTATTCTATTCTATTCTATTCTATTCTATTCTATTCTATTCTATTCTCCTCCACTCTATTCTAATTCTATTCTATTCTATTCTATTCTATTCTATTCTATTCTATTCTATTCTATTCTATTCTATTCTATTCTATTCTACTCTATTCTATTCTATTTCATTCTATTCTATTCTATTCTATTCTATTCTATTCTATTCTATTCTATTCTATTCTATTCTATTCTATTCTATTCTACTCTATTCTAATTCTATTCCATTCCATTCTATTCTATTCTTCTCTATTCTCTATTCTATTCTACTCTACTCTTGTCTAGTCTACTCTATTGTAATTCTACACTACTCTACTCTATTGTAATTCTCATTCTACACTACTCTACTTTACGCTATTCTAATTCTATTCTATTCTACTCTACTCTGCTCTACTCTACTCTACTCTACTCTACTCTTCTCTTCTGTATTCTAATTCTATTCCGCTCAACTCTATTCTAATTCGATTCTACTCTTATCTACTCTATTCTGTATTCTATTCTAATTCTAATTCTAATTCTAATTCCAATTCCAATTCCAATTCCAATTCCAATTCCAATTCCAATTCCAATTCCAATTCCAATTCCAATTCATATTCCAATTCCAATTCATATTCCAATTCCAATTCCAATTCTTATTCTGTTTCTGTTTCTGTTTCTGATTCTGATTCTGATTTTGATTCTGATTCTACTCTATTCTGTATTCTATTCTATTCTGCTCTACTCTATTCTAATTTCTATTCTATTTCATTCTATTCTATTCTATTCTATTCTATTCTATTCTATTCTATTCTATTCTATTCTATTCTACTCTATTCTAATTCTATTCCATTCCATTCTATTCTATTCTTCTCTATTCTGTATTCTATTCTACTCTACTCTACTCTAGTCTACTCTATTGTAATTCTACTCTACTCTACTCTACTCTATTCTAATTCTAATTCTACTCTACTCTACTTTACGCTATTCTAATTCTATTCTATTCTACTCTACTCTGCTCTACTCTACTCTACTCTTCTCTTCTCTTCTGTATTCTAATTCTATTCCACTCTACTCTATTCTAATTTGATTCTACTCTTATCTACTCTATTCTGTATTCTATTCTAATTCCAATTCCAATTCCAATTCCAATTCCAATTCCAATTCCAATTCCAATTCCAATTCCAATTCCAATTCCAATTCCAATTCCAATTCCAATTCCAATTCCAATTCCAATTCCAATTCTAATTCTAATTCTAATTCTAATTCTAATTCTAATTCTAATTCTAATTCTAATTCTAATTCTAATTCTAATTCTAATTCTAATTCTAATTCTAATTCTAATTCTAATTATAATTCTAATTCTAATTCTAATTCTAATTCTAATTCTACTCTATTCTGTATTCTATTCTGCTCTACTCTATTCTAATTTCTATTCTATTCTATTCTATTCTATTCTATTCTATTCTATTCTATTCTATTTCTATTTCTATTTCTATTCCATTCCATTCCATTCCATTCTATTCTATTCTATTCTTCTCTATTCTCTATTGTATTCTAATCTACTCTAGTCTAGTGTACTCTATTGTAATTCTACTCTATTTTACTCTGCTCTACTCTACTGTACTCTTCTCTACTGTATTCTAATTCTATTCCACTCTCCTCTATTCTAATTGTATTCTACTCTTAGCTACTCTATTCTACATTCTATTCTAATTCTAATTCTAATACTAAGTCTAATTCTAATTCTAATTCTAGTTCTAGTTCTAGTTCTAGTTCTAGTTCTAGTTCTAGTTCTAGTTCTAGTTCTAATTCTAATTCTAATTCTAATTCTAATTCTAATTCTAATTCTGTCTCTGTCTCTGTCTCTGTCTCTGTCTCTGTCTCTGTCTCTGTCTCTGTCTCTGTCTCTGTCTCTGTCTCTGTCTCTGTCTCTGTCGCTGTTTCTGTTTCTGTTTCTCTTTCTGATTCTGATTCTGATTCTACTCTATTCTGTATTCTATTCTGCTCTACTCTATTCTAATTCTATTCTATTCTATTCTATTCTATTCTATTCTATTCTATTCTATTTTACTCTATTCTATATTCTATTCTGCTCTACTGGATTCTAACTTCTATTCTATTCGGTTCTATTTTATTCAATTCAATTCAATTCTATTCTACTCTATTCTAATTCTATTCTAAACTACGCTACTCTATTCTAATTCTATTCCATTCCATTCTATTCTATTCTATTCTATTCTATTCTACTCTACTCTACTCCTATTCTATTCTATTCTATTCTATTCTACTCTACTCTACTCTACTCTATTCTAATTCTATTCCATTCCATTCCATTCTATTCTATTCTATTCTATTCTACTCTACTCTACTCTACTCCTATTCTATTCTATTCTACTCTATTCTAATACTATTCCATTCCATTCCATTCTATTCTATTCTATTCTTCTCTATTCTGTATTGTATTCTAATCTACTCTAGTCTAGTGTACTCTATTGTAATTCTACTCTACTTTACTCTGCTCTACTCTACTCTACTCTTCTCTACTGTATTCTAATTCTATTCCACTCTCCTCTATTCTAATTCTATTCTACTCTTAGCTACTCTATTCTGTATTCTATTCTAATTCTAATACTAATTCTAATTCTAATTCTAATTCTAATTCTAATTCTAATTCTAATTCTAATTCTAATTCTAATTCTAATTCTAATTCTAATTCTAATTCTAATTCTAATTCTAATTCTAATTCTAATTCTAATTCTAATTCTAATTCTAATTCTAATTCTAATTCTAATTCTAATTCTAATTCTAATTCTAATTCTACTCTATTCTAATTCTATTCTATTCTATTCTATTCTATTCTATTCTATTCTATTCTATTCTATTCTATTCTACTCTATTCTACTCTATTCTCCTCTATTCTAATTCTGTTCTACTCTAATCTACTCTGCTCTACTCTGTTCTAATTCGATTCTACTCTACTCTACTTTATTCTAATTCTACTCTACTCTACTCTACTCTACTCTACTCTATTCTATTCTATTCTATTCTATTCTATTCTATTCTATTCTATTCTATTCTATTTCATTCTATTCTATTCTATTCTATTCTATTCTATTCTATTCTATTCTACTCTATTCTAATTCTATTCTATTCTATTTTTTTCTATTCTATTCTATTCTATTCTATTCTATTCTATTCTATTCTATTCTATTCTATTCTATTCTATTCTATTCTATTCTTCTCTATTCTATTCTATTCTACTCTACTCTACTCTACTCTATTCTAATTCTATTCTATTCTATTTTACTCTATTCTATATTCTATTCTGCTCTACTGGATTCTAACTTCTATTCTATTCGGTTCTATTTTATTCAATTCAATTCAATTCTATTCTACTCTATCCTAATTCTATTCTAAACTACGCTACTCTATTCTAATTCTATTCCATTCCATTCTATTCTATTCTATTCTATTCTATTCTACTCTACTCTACTCCTATTCTATTCTATTCTATTCTATTCTATTCTATTCTACTCTATTCTAATACTATTCCATTCCATTCCATTCTATTCTATTCTATTCTTCTCTATTCTGTATTGTATTCTAATCTACTCTAGTCTAGTGTACTCTATTGTAATTCTACTCTACTTTACTCTGCTCTACTCTACTCTACTCTTCTCTACTGTATTCTAATTCTATTCCACTCTCCTCTATTCTAATTCTATTCCACTCTTAGCTACTCTATTCTGTATTCTATTCTAATTCTAATTCTAATTCTAATTCTAATTCTAATTCTGATTCTGATTCTGATTCTGATTCTGATTCTGATTCTGATTCTGATTCTGATTCTGATTCTGATTCTGATTCTGATTCTGATTCTGATTCTGATTCTGATTCTGATTCTGATTCTGATTCTGGTTCTGATTCTGATTCTACTCTATTCTGTATTCTATTCTGCTCTACTCTATTCTAATTCTATTCTATTCTATTCTATTCTATTCTATTCTATTCTATTCTATTCTATTCTATTCTATTCTATTCTATTCTATTCTATTCTATTCTATTCTATTCTATTCTAATCTATTCTAATTCTATTCTACTCTAATCTACTCTGCTCTACTCTGTTCTAATTCGATTCTACTCTACTCTACTCTATTCTAATTCTATTCTATTCTATTTTACTCTATTCTATATTCTATTCTCCTCTACTGGATTCTAACTTATATTCTATTCGGTTCTATTTTATTCAATTCAATTCTATTCTATTCTACTCTATCCTAATTCTATTCTAAACTACGCTACTCTATTCTAATTCTATTCCATTCCATTCTATTCTATTCTATTCTACTCTACTCTACTCTACTCCTATTCTATTCTATTCTATTCTATTCTATTCTATTCTATTCTATTCTATTCTATTCTATTCTATTCTATTCTATTCTATTCTATTCTGTTCTGTTCTATTCTACTCTATTCTAATACTATTCCATTCCATTCCATTCTATTCTACTCCACTCTATTCTAATTCTATTCTATATCATTCTATTCTATTCTATTCTATTCTATTCTATTCTATTCTATTCTATTCTATTCTATTCTATTCTATTCTATTCTATTCTATTCTATTCTACTCTATTCTAATTCTATTCCATTCCATTCTATTCTATTCTTCTCTATTCTGTATTCTATTCTACTCTACTCTTGTCTAGTCTACTCTATTGTAATTCTACTCTACTCTACTCTATTCTAATTCTCATTCTATTCTACTCTACTTTACGCTATTCTAATTCTATTGTATTCTACTCTACTCTGCTCTACTCTACTCTACTCTACTCTTCTCTTCTTCATTCTAATTCTATTCCACTCTACTCTATTCTAATTCGATTCTACTCTTATCTACTCTATTCTGTATTCTATTCTAATTTTAATTCTAATTCTAATTCCAATTCCAATTCCTATTCCAATTCCGTTTCTGTTTCTGTTTCTGTTTCTGTTTCTGTTTCTGTTTCTGTTTCTGTTTCTGTTTCTGTTTCTGTTTCTGTTTCTGTTTCTGTTTCTGTTTCTGTTTCTGTTTCTGTTTCTGTTTCTGTTTCTGTTTCTGTTTCTGTTTCTGTTTCTGTTTCTGTTTCTGTTTCTGTTTCTGTTTCTGTTTCTGTTTCTGTTTCTGTTTCTGTTTCTGATTCTGATTCTGATTCTACTCTATTCTGTATTCTATTCTGCTCTGCTCTACTCTATTCTAATTTCTATTCTATTCTATTCTATTCTATTCTATTCTGTTCTATTCTATTCTATTCTATTCTATTCTATTCTATTCTATTCTATTCTATTCTATTCTATTCTACTCTACTCTACTCTACTCTATTCTAATTCTATTCCATTCCATTCTATTCTATTCTATTCTATTCTATTCTTCTCTATTCTGTTTTGTATTCTAATCTACTCTAGTCTAGTGTACTCTATTGTAATTCTACTCTACTCTACTCTTCTCTACTGTATTCTAATTCTATTCCACTCTGCTCTATTCTAATTCTATTCTACTCTTAGCTACTGTATTCTGTATTCTATTCTAATACTAATACTAATACTAATTCTAATTCTAATTCTAATTCTAATTCTAATTCTAATTCTAATTCTAATTCTAATTCTAATTCTAATTCTAATTCTAATTCTAATTCTAATTCTAATTCTAATTCTAATTCTAATTCTAATTCTAATTCTAATTCTAATTCTAATTCTAATTCTAATTCTAATTCTAATTCTAATTCTAATTCTAATTCTAATTCTAATTCTAATTCTAATTCTAATTCTAATTCTTCTACTCTATTCTGTATTCTATTCTATTCTGCTCTACTCTATTCTAATTTCTATTCTATTCTATTCTATTCTATTCTATTCTATTCTATTCTATTCTATTCTATTCTACTCTACTCTATTCTAATTCTATTCTATTCTATTTTACTCTATTCTATATTCTATTCTCCTCTACTGGATTCTAACTTATATTCTATTCGGTTCTATTTTATTCAATTCAATTCTATTCTATTCTACTCTATCCTAATTCTATTCTAAACTACGCTACTCTATTCTCATTCTATTCCATTCCATTCTATTCTATTCTATTCTACTCTACTCTACTCTACTCTACTCCTATTCTATTCTATTCTATTCTATTCTATTCTATTCTATTCTATTCTATTCTATTCTATTCTATTCTATTCTATTCTATTCTATTCTATTCTGTTCTATTCTACTCTATTCTAATACTATTCCATTCCATTCCATTCTATTCTATTCTATTCTTCTCTATTCTGATTTGTATTCTAATCTACTCTAGTCTAGTGTACTCTATTGTAATTCTACTCTACTCTACTCTGCTCTACTCTACTCTACTCTTCTCTACTGTATTCTAATTCTATTCCACTCTCCTCTATTCTAATTCTATTCTACTCTTAGCTACTCTATTCTGTATTCTATTCTAATTCTAATTCTAATTCTAATTCTAATTCTAATTCTAATTCTAATTCTAATTCTAATTCTAATTCTAATTCTAATTCTAATTCTAATTCTAATTCTAATTCTAATTCTAATTCTAATTCTAATTCTAATTCTAATTCTAATTCTAATTCTAATTCTAATTCTAATTCTAATTCTAATTCTAATTCTAATTCTAATTCTAATTCTAATTCTAATTCTAATTCTAATTCTAATTCTAGTGTACTCTATTGTAATTCTACTATACTCTACTCTGCTCTACTCTACTCTACTCTTCTCTACTGTATTCTAATTCTATTCCACTCTACTCTATTCTAATTCTATTCTACTCTTAGCTACTCTATTCTGTATTCTATTCTAATTCTAATTCTAATTCTGATTCTGATTCTGATTCTGATTCTGATTCTGATTCTGATTCTGATTCTGATTCTGATTCTGATTCTGATTCTGATTCTGATTCTGATTCTGATTCTGATTCTACTCTATTCTGTATTTTATTCTGCTCTACTCTATTCTATTCTATTCTATTCTATTCTATTCTATTCTATTCTATTCTATTCTATTCTATTCTATTCCATTCTATTCTATTCTATTCTATTCTAATTCTCTTCCATTCCATTCCATTCCATTCTTCTCTATTCTGTATTCTATTCTAATCTACTCTACTCTAGGCTACTCTATTGTAATTCTACTCGACTCTACTCTACTCTAATTCTGATTCTACTCTACTCTACTTTACGCTATTCTAATTCTATTCTATTCTACTCTACTCTGCTCTACTCTACTCTACTCTTCTCTTCTGTATTCTAATTCTATTCCACTCTACTCTATTCTAATTCGATTCTACTCTTATCTACTCTATTCTGTATTCTATTCTAATTCTAATTCTAATTCTAATTCTAATTCTAATTCTAATTCTAATTCTAATTCTAATTCTAATTCTAATTCTAATTCTAATTCTAATTCTAATTCTAATTCTAATTCTAATTCTAATTCTAATTCTAATTCTAATTCTAATTCTAATTCTAATTCTAATTCTAATTCTAATTCTAATTCTAATTCTAATTCTAATTCTAATTCTAATTCTAATTCTAATTCTAATTCTAATTCTAATTCTAATTCTAATTCTAATTCTAATTCGAAATCTAATTCTGTCTCTGTCTCTGTCTCTGTCTCTGTCTCTGTCTCTGTCTCTGTCTCTGTTTCTGTTTCTGATTCTGATTCTGATTCTACTCTATTCTGTATTCTATTCTGCTCTACTCTATTCTAATTAATATTCTATTCTATTCTATTCTATTCTATTCTATTCTATTCTATTCTATTCTATTCTATTCTATTCTATTCTATTCTATTCTATTCTATTCTACTCTATTCTAATTCTATTCTATTCTATTCTATTCTCCTCTATTCTAATTCTATTCTACTCTAATCTATTCTGCTCTACTCTGCTCTACTCTGTTCTAATTCGATTCTACTCTACTCTGCTTTATTCTAATTCTACTCTACTCTACTCTACTCTATTCTAATTCTAAATCTACTCTACTCTACTTTACGCTATTCTAATTCTATTCTATTCTACTCTATTCTAATTCGATTCTACTCTCATCTACTCTATTCTGTATTCTATTCTAATTCCAATTCCAATTCCAATTCCAATTCCAATTCCAATTCCAATTCCAATTCCAATTCCAATTCCAATTCCAATTCCAATTCCAATTCCAATTCCAATTCCAATTCCAATTCCAATTCTAATTCTAATTCTAATTCTAATTCTATTCTATTCTATTCTAATCTATTCTAATCTATTCTAATTCTATTCCATTCCATTCTACTCTATTCTTCTCTATTCTGTATTCTATTCTACTCTACTCTTTTCTAGTCTACTCTATTGTAATTCTACTCTACTCTACTCTACTCTATTCTAATTCTCATTCTATTCTACTCTACTTTACGCTATTCTAATTCTATTCTATTCTACTCTACTCTGCTCTACTCTAATCTACTCTACTCTTCTTTTCTTCATTCTAATTCTATTCCACTCTACTCTATTCTAATTCGATTCTACTCTTAGCTACTCTATTCTGTATTCTATTCTATTCTAATTCTAATTCTAATTCTAATTCTAATTCTAATTCTAATTCTAATTCTAATTCTAATTCTAATTCTAATTCTAATTCTAATTCTAATTCTAATTCTAATTCTAATTCTAATTCTAATTCTAATTCTAATTCTAATTCTAATTCTAATTCTAATTCTAATTCTAATTCTAATTCTAATTCTAATTCTAATTCTAATTCTAATTCTAATTCTAATTCTAATTCTAATTCTAATTCTAATTCTAATTCTAATTCTAATTCTAATTCTAATTCTAATTCTAATTCTAATTCTAATTCTAATTCTAATTCTAGTGTACTCTATTGTAATTCTACAATACTCTACTCTGCTCTACTCTACTCTACTCTTCTCTACTGTATTCTAATTCTATTTCACTCTTCTCTATTCTAATTCTATTCTACTCTTAGCTACTCTATTCTGTATTCTATTCTGATTCTAATTCTGATTCTGATTCTGATTCTGATTCTGATTCTGATTCTGATTCTGATTCTGATTCTGATTCTGATTCTGATTCTGATTCTGATTCTGATTCTGATTCTGATTCTGATTCTGATTCTACTCTATTCTGTATTCTATTCTGCTCTACTCTATTCTAATTTCTATTCTATTCTATTCTATTCTATTCTATTCTATTCTATTCTATTCTATTCTATTCTATTCTATTCTATTCTATTCTATTCTATTCTATTCTAATTCTATTCCATTCCATTCCATTCTATTCTTCTCTATTCTGTATTCTATTCTAATCTACTCTACTCTAGGCTACTCTATTGTAATTCTACTCGACTCTACTCTACTCTAATTCTGATTCTACTCTACTCTACTTTACGCTATTCTAATTCTTTTCTATTCTACTCTACTCTGCTCTACTCTACTCTACTCTTCTCTTTTGTATTATAATTCTATTCCACTCTACTCTATTCTAATTCGATTCTACTCTTATCTACTCTATTCTGTATTCTATTCTAATTCTAATTCTAATTCTAATTCTAATTCTAATTCTAATTCTAATTCTAATTCTAATTCTAATTCTAATTCTAATTCTAATTCTAATTCTAATTCTAATTCTAATTCTAATTCTAATTCTAATTCTAATTCTAATTCTAATTCTAATTCTAATTCTAATTCTAATTCTAATTCTAATTCTAATTCTAATTCTAATTCTAATTCTAATTCTAATTCTAATTCTAATTCTAATTCTAATTCTAATTCTAATTCTAATTCTAATTCTAATTCTAATTCTAATTCTAATTCTAATTCTAATTCTAATTCTAATTCTAATTCTAATTCTAATTCTAATTCTACTCTCTTCTGTATTCTATTCTGCTCTACACTATTCTAATTTCTATTCTATTTCATTCTATTCTATTCTATTCTATTCTATTCTATTCTATTCTATTCTATTCTATTCTATTCTATTCTATTTCATTCTATTCTATTCTATTCTATTCTATTCTATTCTATTCTATTCTATTCTATTGTATTCTATTCTATTCTATTCTATTCTATTCTATTCTATTCTATTCTATTCTAATTCTATTCCATTCCATACTATTCTATTCTTCTCTATTCTGTATTCTATTCTACTCTACTCTACTCTAGTCTACTCTATTGTAATTCTACTCTACTCTACTCTATTCTAATTCTAATTCTACTCTACTCTACTTTACGCTATTCTAATTCTATTCTATTCTACTCTACTCTGCTCTACTCTACTCTACTCTTCTCTTCTGTATTCTAATTCTATTCCACTCTACTCTATTCTAATTCGATTCTACTCTTATCTACTCTATTCTGTATTCTATTCTAATTCTAAATCCAATTCCAATTCCAATTCCAATTCCAATTCCAATTCCAATTCCAATTCCAATTCCAATTCCAATTCCAATTCCAATTCCAATTCTAATTCTAATTCTAATTCTAATTCTAATTCTAATTCTAATTCTAGTTCTAGTTCTAGTTCTGTTTCTGTTTCTGTTTCTGTTTCTGTTTCTGTTTCTGTTTCTGTTTCTGTTTCTGTTTCTGTTTCTGTTTCTGTTTCTGATTCTGATTCTGATTCTGATTCTGATTCTGATTCTGATTCTGATTCTGATTCTGATTCTGATTCTGATTCTGATTCTGATTCTGATTCTGATTCTGATTCTGATTCTACTCTATTCTGTACTCTATTCTGCTCTAATCTATTCTAATTTCTATTCTATTCTATTCTATTCTATTCTATTCTATTCTATTCTATTCTATTCTATTCTATTCTATTCTATTCTATTCTATTCTATTCTATTCTATTCTATTCTATTCTATTCTATTCTATTCTATTCTATTCTACTCTACTCTACTCTATTCTAATTCTATTCCATTCCATTCTATTCTATTCTTCTCTATTCTGTATTCTATTCTAATCTCCTCTCCTCTAGTCTACTCTATTGTAATTCTACTCTACTCTACTCTATTCTAATTCTAATTCTACTCTACTCTACTTTACGCTATTCTAATTCTATTCTATTCTACTCTACTCTGCTCTACTCTACTCTACTCTACTCTAATTCTATTCTATTCTTTTCTATTCTATTCTACTCTACTCTACACTAATCTACTCCTATTCTATTCTATTCTATTTCATTCTATTCTATTCTATTCTATTCTATTCTATTCTATTCTATTCTATTCTACTCTAT